>MUZC01000125.1:533279-576557 GCA_002072015.1 Radix auricularia
CCAACTACCTGTAACAACGCACCTGTCACCCACAAGAAGACTGCCCCCAACTATCTGTAACAACGCACCTGTCACCCACCAACTACCTGTAACAACGCACCTATCACCCACAAGAAGACTGCCCCCAACTACCCGTAACAACGCACCTGTCACCCACAAGAAGACTGCCCCTAACTACCTGTAACAACGCACCTGTTACCCACAAGAAGACTGCCCCCAACTACCTGTAACAACGCACCTGTCACCCACAAGAAGACTGCCCCCAACTACCTGTAACAACGCACCTGTCACCCACCAACTACCTGTAACAACGCACCTGTCACCCACCTGTGAATGAAGTAAAGTTTTGACAGCTGTAAGATGTCGTACTCTGGAATGTATGACCGACACAGTCCTAGGGCCACCAGCTCGTTGTCTCGCTTGTACTCGGAGCTGTTCATGATCTCTGCTATACGGTCCCTGTATCTGTGAGAGTGAAAATGATCTAACAGTTGATAGTTATTATTTTGTCATGTTGACAAGAAAACAGTAAGAAAGCGCGGAATCTGCGTCAATTTGTTAACACTTTGTAAGTTTTCATACATTTAATTAATAATTGCGTGTGTGGGTTGATACAAGCGTCGATGCAAAACAAAAATCCCCCCAAAGT
This sequence comes from Radix auricularia, assembly GCA_002072015.1. Lineage (NCBI taxonomy): Eukaryota > Metazoa > Mollusca > Gastropoda > Lymnaeidae > Radix > Radix auricularia. The sequence continues at coordinate 533,929 of MUZC01000125.1, forward strand.
CCCAGTTCTTGCATGAGGTACTCACAAAAAGTCACCAGCATGACGTCCTAATATCAGATTGTATCCAAATAAATTTCGAGTAAAAAAGTTTAATTTGTGTGATAAAAACTTCTTTTTGTTGTAATTTATTATCGATTGATTTGGGATTGTTAAGTGTATTAAAAATATGGAGAGAGAGACAGAGGAAGAGAGAGGGAGAGAGAGAGGAAGAGAGAGGGGGAGAGAGAGAGGGAGAGATAGAGTCACCCAATTAGTCAACCTCAATCGTATGTTCTTGTCTGTTTGATCCCACGACAGACTTGGTCTAAACCGACTGAAGATCTCATGTCATTGGTCTGTTTATGTAGCCCACATCACAGGATTGGCTAAAATTTCAATGCTATTTGAAAACTTTCTCCGGATCTCCCGGCCTGAGTTCTTAACCAAGTTTGATGCTTCTTATCCATCAACACAAAGCAGTATTTGTGGTGGGATTTGGAGAAGTAAGGGATCTTTTCTCCAAATTAAATTTATTAACCTTGTCTTCTCAGAGGACTTAGGGGATCTAGTGAGGATCTAATGTCGCTACTTAAAACATAAAAAATACAACTGACCTGAAGTACGGTAACTCTTCCAAGCCAACAATGACCGTGTAGGTTTTATTTCCCATATCCCTTCTCTGTTGGCGCACGAGGCGTTGGGCCTCCAGGTCAACGTAGGCGGCCAGGTTGACCCTCATCTGGAGCAACTGACCAAACTCTCTGAGGTAGGTGGCGTAGGAGCGGCTCTGGTACGATGGCCATGACCCTCTGCCAATATCCAACATGGCGGTCACTACGGTGAAACTGGCACTGTCTGATCGAATACCAAGAAAGTCATTCTAAAGTTAATACCAGTATTCACTTCATACAGCATTCACTTCATAAAGCATTCACTTCATACATCATTTACCTCATACATCATTATATTGATACATGTTTCACTTCATACATCATTCAATTCATACAGCATTCACTTCATATATCATTCAATGCATACATCATTCAATTCATACAACATTCACTTCATACATCATTCAATTCGTACCACATTTCTTTCATACGCCATTCTCGTTATACATCATTAACTTCTTAAATCATTCACTTCATAAATCATTCACTTCATATAGAATTATTCATCTATACAGCATTGACTTCATACATCATTCTCCTCAAATAGAACTCATCTTATACAGCAGTGACTTCATACACATTCACTTTTTTCAGAATTCATGTCAAGCAGCTTTCAATTCAAATGATATTCCTTTCATAACATTAACTAATATAGCATTCAATTCATACAGCTTAAATTTAAGAGATCATTCACTGTTTGCAGCATTCACGTCATTTAGCATTCACTTTATTCATTCACGTCATACAGATTTCACTTCAAACAGCAAGTTAGATCGATATTCACTTCACAATGATTATTTACAATCATCACAGAACTCTGGTTTCTTACAATATTCTCATAAACAAGACGTCATCGAGATACAGCGTTATTTGACCATTGGGATGTCAATCTATGATTTCAATATTATTACCACGATTTGGAGCATCGAAAATAACACAAAACAATTCCAAAATAGTTAACTTGCTAAATAAAAAACCCAAACATTTTCTTTATGTACAAATATAGAAGTACTTGTTTACTCTCTCAACGAGTTGTCCTTAAATAAATATCAATACTCCAAATGGGAAGAGGAGATAAGACTCAAGAATATTGTCACAGCTGCGGTTAAGCCTAATCATTTTTATACGAAAACATTTTCTGTTTAGGATTAATCTGAAATCCGGGTCTTATCTAGGAAGGAAAACCCGCCAGAGCTAAATAAAACGTTACTTACAGCGGTTCGACTGTTTTGGACAACTCTAAGTATTGTTCAGGTTCTTCTGAGAAGACAACTAATAGACTCTGATATAGCAAACATAGAATGTGATTTCTTCAAATAAATTTTTTGTTGTGTTTCCTTGTTTATTTTCTACCCAACTGCGTTATGACTATATTCCACTGTCACGGAATTGTAACCGGCGTGTGATGTAAATGTAAGGCGATACTCACCTTGCACGGAACTAAGGATTGCCGCGGTGGTTGGTAGATCCTGAAGTACTCCCAAAGCTTCAAATGACATCCAAGGAGTGCGGGCAACTGACCAATGTAAGATGGTGAGAATAACAAGTCCAGTGCTGACAGTGATGGCAAACAGAAGTTTTCGGCGTAAACCGAATTCTGGAATAAAATTATGTAGTAGCATTTTAAATATTAAACACACTAGACTGTAAACGATAGATTGGTAGCGAGGTCTAAAATATATAACTGCCACTCAATTTCTCTCAATCTCTCACTCCGATCTCCATTCCTCTGTCTCTCTCTCTCTCTCTCTCTCTCTCTCTCTCTCTCTCTCTCTCTCTCTCTAAACGATAATCCCTAATATCCAACATGCACATCTTTATTCACACTTGTGTATCCTGTCTCTTTCAATCACTCTAAATCTTCCTTCTTCTTTCCCCAGTAACCACACCATGTTTATATTTCATTAACTGAAAATTCATCACTAATTTTAACACAGTCACTCTAACTAACCCTCCCTACCTAACTCTACCTTTCCCCCAATTCGTATTTCTCACTCGTTTTCAACCATTCACTCGCCTAACGCCTTCATCCTCATTCTCATTTTCTCCCTTAACTAAATACCCAATCCCCTGGCTCACTCACTAATTCTCTTCTCCTTTATACTACTTCACAAATCCATATAAATCTCCTTCCCAAGACCATCTCTAAATAATTATGTGTAACTCTATAATTTATGTACACAGTAACACAGTGGTCGAGTGGCAGCGCTCTCGATTGCCGTACCGATGGTCACGAGTTCGAATCCATGCGAAGGCAAGGATTTGTTCCCGGGGCCAAGGGCATCACTGAGTCACCCAGCTCCGAATCACTCACTCTCCATCACTCACTCTCCATCCCTCACTCCCCATCACTCATTCTCTCCCATGCAAAATTCCTCTTGCTTATTAATCCTAATGCCATACCCCATGGTTTTCTTCATTCACTATCTCTTACTTGTACTTGCAAAAGTCTCTCAATCAATACGTCTCGCTCAATATCTGGTTCAGACTTTTTTCCACAGCAACACTTTCTATGTAACTAACTATATGCTCCCTATACAACACTTTCTATGTAACTAACAATATGCTCCCTATGCAACACTTTCTATGTAACTAACAATATGCTCCCTATGCAACACTTTCTATGTAACTAACTTTATGCTCCCTATGCAACACTTTCTATGTAACTAACTATATGCTCCCTATGCAACACTTTCTATGTAACTAACTTTATGCTCCCTATGCAACACTTTCTCTCCCTATATATTTGTTTTCATTACTCACGCATTCTGTGTATTTATTTTCAAAAACTCCAACTGTGAAGATCATATAATTTTACACACAATTATCAACTTGATAAATCGATTACAGATCGCGTAAAAACAACATCAAGTCCTGCTCAAATTCATTCTTTTATATTACAGAAATAACTAATGCATTTTAATACATTTCAAGAATAACAGAGTAACATCTCTGTAGAGACACAGAGATAACAAATTACAAATACATTTGTCCATCAGTCTGTGTAAATAAACATCACATTTGAGCCTAAAGCCACAACAGAATAACACTATCAGTATCAGGTTACATAAAAATTAGGCCTGTTATCGATTAATTAAAAATTAATCGTTAACTTTTGAAAAATTACCGAATAATTAATCGATTATTTTTATTAAAGCTAAAAATAACATGTATGACGTCATTAAACTGAAAATTTCAGGGGAAGTAATTAAAACAGGCATTTGACATTTTTTAAAATTTAAATATAAGTAGTTCAATATGATGTCAATAAATTAAAATTTTGTTATTATTAATTAAGTAAAACCAATATTTAATTTTTATATCATTTTCCTTATAAAACAGCTTATTTCAAAGTTCACACTTTAACAATATTTTTAAAGGATAAGTTTGTAGTTAAGAAAGCAAACTATTGTTATTTATTACTAATTAATTTTTTATTAATAACCTGACGACGTTATTTACTAATTTTGCCTTAGTTTTAATTTGCTATTTTATCGATTAAAATAATTTTAATCGATAAAAATTACCCATTAATCGAGAAATTAATCGATAATTTCCGCAGCCCTAATAAAAATAGCAACATAACACCATCTGGTTACCTAAAAATAGCAAAATAGCACTATCCGGTTACCTACAAAATAGCACTATCCGGTTACCTACAAAATAGCACTATCCGGTTACCTACAAAATAGCACTATCCAATCACCTAAAAATAGCAAAATAAAACTATCCGGTTACCTAAAAAATAGCAAAATAACACTAACCGGGTACCTAAAGATAGCAAATAGCACTATCCAGTTACATAAAATACCAAAATAGCACTTATCCGGTTACCTAAAAATAGCAAAATAACACTATACGGTTACCTAAAAATAGCAAAATAACACTATACAGTTACCTAAAAATAGCAAAATAACACTATCCAGTTACCTAAAAATAGCAAAATAACACTATACAGTTACCTAAAATAGCAAAATAACACTATCCGGTTACCTAAAAATAGCAAAATAACACTATCCAGTTACCTAAAAATAGCAAAATAACACTATCCAGTTACCTAAAAATAGCAAAATAACACTATCCGGTTAACTAAAAATAGCAAAATAACAGTATCCGGTTACCTAAAAATCGCACAATAACACTATTCGGACATCTGAACACTACAGATAAAGAAATGTTGTGCTATGTCCTTGAAAGCTATGTATTGCTGAAACAGCACTAATACTGAATGCTGTCTATAAAATTCTGTTAAACAGTAAATAAACACGGGAAGAAATAAATATAATCATAAATGTCATAATTAATTTTACTATCAGTATTCTAAGACAAAAATGTCTTGAAACCTCAGTCACTTAAAAACTATGTAAGCAATTTCCGAAAGCTTCCGCCCTCTCACCACAACCCACCCCCCCACCGAACCCCATATCCCCCTCATTTGTGAGACCTCAGAAGCACTATTTAAGGTTTGAAGATGGAGATAAGGTCGAATCTAAGTCAAAATTTTGCGTCAATAACAACTCGATCGCGACACATGTGTTCGTTATATCCGGATAATCTAATCCAGTGGTTCTCACGATGAATACCATCTTCAACCCCTCATGAAGGAAAAAAACAACAATCTAAAAACCGTTTATTCATAATTATCAAAAGTCGCATGGTTGTAAACACCAAAAAGTCACACGGTTGCAAATTTATAGACAGATTCAAACTTACTTCATCACTTTTAGAGCTGGTTTTAAAATAGTAAAGGGGCCCCTTCCTCGTGCTCTATAAAGCATTATTCAAACACTTACCAACTTCCCATTCCAGAGCCGCCCCCTCCTGTTCTATACTGTAGTCAGAGATTTAAAAAAAAATTGGTAGATTGAATAGAAAAGTAAGCAGAAAGCTGTCGACACATATCGGAATGCTCAGCTTTGATTACACGAGCCGGTAGTGTTTGTACACAAAACTGATTGGAGGAGATACAATTTATGCTAACAATGTAACATATAACATATAACATAATATGTTACTGTGTGGTTTGGGCGTCATCCGCTATGGGGGGGGGGCGAGGTCTGCGGGCTTAAAAGTACACCGTTATGTCATTTGTGCATATTTATGTGTTCATCATTAAGTGTTCATGTTTATTATACATTATTAATCTAAATAATTTCATCATTATTTTTCATCACACATTGTCCAGCGGCAAAGCATAAGTTTCTGTCGTCCCACCAATGATAAATAAATAAATGCAAAATAAATAAATAAATAAACAAATACATAAATAGATAGATATACAAATAAAATAAATGATGCTATTCTAATAAATAAACGTAATTTTCTTTGTGATTGTTGGTTAACACCTCAACTAAGTTTTAATTTAATTTATTATATTTTAGTTTACTTTATTAGTTTTTGTCTTAATTATTCGTTGAGGAAAGCTTTTTTTTTTCATAAACCTTGTTTAAAGAACTTCTTTTCTTCCTACAGCCTGATTTCAATCTCATCCATATTGTGTCATTTAAATGTTACTATCTTGTAAGTCCACCAGAGTTTGAGCAACTGTCCTAATTTGAAGGACGGGTCGGATAAGTCTAGTATTCCAGGACATCAGTTTTGCAAAGTTCGTGAGACATGATTGAATAAAGTCACAATTGGTGAAAGGTTTCATTTTTTGCAATACATTTATAAAACCTCCAATATATCGTTACTCATTTTAACTTCTAAAAATGTTTGTGAGAAATTTATCGCCCATAGATTATATTAAACAAACAGTCGCCCCATTAGGTTTTCGGAAAACTTCCTTCCCAGTGCCTTAAGAATTTCCTGAATTGCGATTAACTGGTTATGAAATTTAAAAAGTTGCGTAAAATCCATATATATTATTATGGTCATACTAACTTCATATCTTAGGATAAGAATGGTTATTTTATGTATCCAAAATACCGTATTGAATTTAAAACAAGTCGAATACCTCTTCTTTCACGCACTGAAGAGTTTTTATTTTCTGTAATTTCGTTTCTAAAAAGAGTTTTATCGAAACGCGCTTTATCGCGCTTTAACAAATAATGTTTTTTTTAAAAATGAAAGTAACTCGCGCAGAGAAAACACATCAGTAAAAGAGTCAATTTTTTGTATGCGAGCCGACCCGCGTCGTAGCATTCGCCGCTAATGATTTAGTGACGGGTGACATTTTATGAAAGTAATTGTTGAGGAGAGTGTTTGACTACTTTTCTGTCACTGTGCACAACGCAGAGCACGAAGTTATTGTGCCAATGTTGAGAAACAAAGCTTACAGCTGTGTTGCGAAGTCCTGTTCGAAAAAACACTGTGGGAAATGAACGGCACGAACACAAAATTTATAAAAATTAAAAAAGTAATGTCTTAGCTGGGGCTTGAACCTACGACCGTGTGTTAGGCGAATGTAATAAACACTACACTACGAAATACTTGCTATTCTGTTGTTCTGAAAGAACAAAGTAATTGACCTCAATTGAACGCATTGTTGGTCTCGATGACGCCCCCCAAAAAAAAACAACAACACCTCTTTATTACCTTTTCTTGCCAGCTGATTGGTCGGTGGGGTTATACAGCTTGCTTGGTGTCCGGCATTGTTGAACCATGAGCAGAATTTTATATATAGATAGATTATTGTTTTATTTGGAAAACTTAAAAAAATAATTGGAATTCTCGCTTCATTATTTTTCATCTTAAAATTAATGTCTACCTTTTGGCTTTCATACTTTTCAATCCCTTCTGGCCTCGCGACAAACTTGTGGATTATTATGGCAGTACTGTGTTTCCTGCTACCTATAAAAAATAAGGTGAAGCATGTATTTTGTTGTCTTTTATTGTTGTTTTCTCTAGAAGCCACCGTTTTGGCTATTATTTTCGTTCAGATTACTTAAAAATATGGCCAATTACTTCTACTAAAGGTTAACACAAGGGCATTTATTCAATTCAAGCAATACCGAGGGGTGTACCAATCAGCTACTGGGATCCTTTGAGTTGAAAAAAAAAATTAACAACTCATTAATGAGATAAATGGTTTTGAAACATAAAACACAGCACTACCTGTATTGATGGTGTTTAAACAAATGAAACACGTTTCTAAGACCGTTGTATAATTTCAACTTTCAAAATCAAAAGTTAAGCTTATCTAATATCTAAAAATAATCTGAAGGCATCCTGGTGATGAGCTGAATAATTAATTATTAATAAGTAGTTTTCGAATTGTTTATTAACGAAAATTGATGTTAGCTGCATGTATATAATTTGATGTCTTTAAATAGAGCGGACAGATCATATAAATTAATTGACAGAAGATTCAAGTTCTAACCCCCAATGCCCCATCACTGAGATGCAGAGCCTGGTGGTGTTATTGTGTCAACCTGTCCTCGCGTTAGTCCAAAAACTTTGATTACAACTTAATCCGTTAATCGTGATTTCTTTGCTTTTATTTTGACGTTCTGTCTAACCCGACAAATAGGAAACAAAAACATGAACTTACCCATTCGGCACATAAGCACTGCTTCCAAGTTCCTAAGTGCTGGGCCCATACACGCAAACACTTACACGGTACTACATACACGCAGCCACATAGACGCCAACATCCACACGCCAATGTCAGACGTAACGAGTTAAGTCAGGTCTGAGTGACAACGTGGGGCGGGCTGATCAAGGGTGTAGCCCTTGGCTGTATTCAACTTCTCAAATCTTGTGTATATAAGTGAGTGGTCTGGACAAGGGCAGTTAACCAGCAAGCCTTTCTAACAGTATCACTTGTAGGAATCAAATCATACGTGATCAAATCATAGCTTCATGGTGTCAAATTTAGCAACGACACCAATTAGGGCCTTGAGCAGTAAAAAANAAAAAAAAAAAAAAAAAAAAAAAAAAAAAAAAAAACAAAAAAAAAAAAAAAAAAAAAAAAAAAAAAACAAAAAAAAAAAAAAAAAAAAAAAAAAAAAACAAAAACAAAAACAAAAACAAACAAACAAACAAACAAACAAACAAACAAAACCAACACTTGAAGTCGAGATTTCATAAAATGAATTAATTAATTGATATTTCAAATGTAGTAGAGTCCAATTATATAATTCTCTTGAATATAGCGATGAATGTGGGAAAAAAAAACCCAGACTATCTAGCGAAAGCATTGGCGTAGCCAGGAATTTGTAGCGGTTTGGGGGTCTGGGGGATTAAATTCTTTGGAGGCCACACAAACACGGCATTTAATTTTAAGAACAAATTCGGACGCTAATTTGGGGGCGCCCCTAGGGGCCCGGGATCTTTCGATTTTGAACCTTCTCCTTTCCCTTAGCTATTCCAACTTATGCTTTATGATGACACATCTTAAATGTTGAACATAAATACACGTAACCTTTCTTTTCCGTTTATTAAACAACCAATATTTAATAATCATTAATTTTAAAAAAGAAATAATTATGATAACTTTTTATTTAACACAATTACGTAAACTGTTACTGAGTGATGTAGAGAAGATTAAAATTTTTAGATTTTCAATAAAGTTAACTATGATCGAAACGCAACCTTTCTGGCAGTGGCGTAGCTATGGGAGGTGGAAGGGGTTCAAAATCGAACCTTCCCCCCACCGGTACCCCACTTGAGGGTGCTCCCAAAATTAGTGTCCGACATTTTTTTACATTAAATATTATGCACTGCCATATATGTGGGCCCCCCAAATAGCTTAAGCCACTCCCGGGCCCACAAACCTCGAAAAATGCCTAGCTACGCCCTTGCTTTCTGACTAATAAATTATACTCCTTCCAGAGACAGCGACACTTTAAATACCTTAAAAATAAAACAAGCATATCAAAATGCACTATAGTATTGAAAAAAAAGAAGAACATTATGCTGAAATAAATAAATAAAAAGAATTGTAATTGATAGTCTGAGCGCGCCATCCCCCCCCCCCCCATTTTTTTTTCATGTTTTCCTTAAATACAATGTCAACCCCCAAATCGATACTCTGGTGTTGTGTGATTGATCGTTAACATGTTAATTATTAAAAATCATTATCCCATTTCTTTTATTCGTGTCCCGTTGTTACCAAGTGGCCAGTAACATTATATTAGCCAGCTGGAAAGGGCGTCGACACATGCAATATTAATTTAATGTTGACAACTCCTTCAAGCTAATGTTGACAACTCCTTGTAGTTAATGTTGACAACTCCTTATAGTTAATGTTGACAACTCCTTATAGTTAATGTTGACAACTCCTTATATATAATGTCGACAAATCCTTATTAGTTGAGAATTAAATTTATTGTGAACATTTATTTCCAATTTTATTACATACAAATATCACTCCATTCTTTGGAGATATTCCCTTAATATATTTCATAATATCAAATATGCATAATCTATTAATAGCTACAGACATTTTCCAATTCTTAGTAATATTTTCTGTATTTATTTCAAATCCTCTAAGATGCATACTCGAAGATAAAATCTGCAAAATTATTTATTAGTCAATAAATAAAGCTTAAATTTATTGTTTGAATTACAAAGTCGTTTTGCGTATCTTGTATTTGATAAAAAAGCTTGATCGCATTCATATTCTATGATGTAATAGCTGCAAACATTTTCCAGTTCTCAGAAACGATGTACACATCAGTTCTCGCTGCACTTCTCCTGGGCACTGTAGCCCTAGTTAACGCCAATGTTATCATAGGTGGTGGACAAGGCCATGGTGGACACGGCGGTGGATACGGTGGTGGATACGGTGGAGGATATGGGGGAGGGTACGGTGGTGGAGTTGGCGGTGGATTTGGTGGTTTGGGAGGTGGACTCGGCAGTGGCATCGCTTTGATTGGTCTTGGTGGAGCTGGTGGTCTCGGTGGTCATGGAGGAAGTTACGGAAGTGGTTATGGAGGTGGTTATGGAGGTGGTTACGGTGGCGGTTATGGAGGCAGTTATGGAGGCGGTCTTGGCGGTGGCCTTATCAACGTTTTGGGAGGTGGTTTTGGAGGAGGTCACGGAGGAAACTATGGCGGCAGCTACGGTAAGTTTGAGTCGTAACGTAATTTATCTTACTTCGGGTACAAGTATTTTATTAAATTAATGCATTTTATATGAGAGGACATGTATTGCATTCAAGTAATAATTATTTATGTTATATGGGGGAAGTGTATTGGATGGAATCAAAGCGCAAGGCCTCATTTTATCTATATTTCATTGAGAAACCGTAAAACAAATAAATGTAAAATAAATAATAACAGAGATAATGAGTTTACTGCAGTGGTGCTAAGAAACTGTTTTCTCGAAGTGGTGTATTGGAGTCTCTTCAGTTAAACAGTTCAGAAATCAAAAGGAAGCTCAAAGTATGGTACAGTAAAAAATATTTAGTTTTGAAGAGCACAAACTAGTAATAGGCGACAAGCTAATACAATCTCAAATATAATCCTATTTCCACAGGAAAGGGAAACAACTACTATTAAACAACGCCCCCATATGATGACCCACTAAGTACCGTTGAACAGATTCCTTGACAATGCTGAACTGTTTCAGTCCTCTGATACTGGAGAAAATGTCTTTAAACTGATGTTGTGCTTGCTGGTTAATATGTTATTAAACAAATAGATGAAAAATGTAATTAAGGAGTTTATAATCTTTATTGATAGGTTATGTGTTCTAGCCACTGAAAGATCAATTAAACAAGGAGTGCGCATCCTTTGGGCCATTGACGGCCGTATAAACAATACTTTTGCTACGGTTGAAAAAAAAATGTTCACTGAAAAATGAAACGATCACTATCAAAAAGTTTACCTCTCGTAACAGTCAACGTGATATAATAATGACGTCATCATAATGTATTGTAGGCAAAAACAGTGCTTCGTTACAAACAAATCATTTCAATTGATATTTTCTTATACTTCTACTATATTGAACATTGTCATATAAACCTAACAGTGTCCTAACATCATGTCACACACGTACAGAATAAGGATATTTCTAAGTGGCATTATTACACTGAAAACACATTAATTGAACAAGCGATAAGCTGTTTCACTAACACTGTCCATGTAACTTAGCAGTCCAGAGTTCAGAAATTAGTAACTGCCTTTCTCTTGGATCTTTGCCCAGAGTCGCGCAAAGTCCGGGCACTCGCTGGAGATCATCAGTCGTATTCCTGACGCCAGATTGGTGTCCACCAGTCGGGCTCGATATTTGTTCTTGAGATATTTCATTCGCGAAAATGATGCTTCGCACTTGCAAGTACTTCCAAACAGCACTAGAGTGTTTCTTGCTATTTCGCGAAGCTTGGGATAATCCACAGCTTCTTTCCATGTCTCCTCTTTATCGTTTTTGTCCTCGACTGTATTCACAAGCTGTGCGTTATTATTTTTAGTTTGAACAGTTCCACTTGGACATCCTACGACGCACTCTCTGTCTCAACCAAATGTGGAGAAGCAACGAGTCTCATATTTTCTGAGATCTTGTCGAAATCCTGAAAACGTTCTGCGGATTCCAGCAACAGCGCTTCGAGGGCCCTTGAAAAGGACGTAGCCGGAATTTCATCTTTTCGTATTTCATGTCTTTCGATTAGAGCGGTGAGTTGCGGGAAATGATAGAGAGTGAGCTGTTGGATATGACTTTGTAGCAGACGCCATTTGTACGGCCGCTGGTTGCGCACCCCTGAATTAAGCTGAGGTCATGTTAGTGATAAACTTAAAAAGTCTGCTTTCACTTAAGTGAAAGGATTAATAACAATTTTTTGATGTGGGACTATATTTCAATAGCACTGCTCTATTGTGAGTGTAAATATTAACAGCACTGCTTTCATGTGAGTGTAAATATTAACGGCACTGCTTTCATGTGAGTGTAAATATTAATAGCACTGCTCTCATCTGAGTGTAAATATTAATAGCACTGCTCTCATGTGAGTGTAAATATAAATAGCACTGCTCTCATGTGGTGTAAATATAAATAGCACTGCTCTCATGTGGTGTAAATATAAATAGCACTGCTTTCACGTGAGTATAAAAGAGACACACTTTACTTTAAAAATCAATTTTTTTTAGCTGAGAGGAAAATGCTCAATTAAAATTTTGAAACTATTTTAAATAATCCCAAGATCCAGTCAAGTAATTAGAAATTAATATGCGTAGTAGAATCTTCAAGGAGTATTAGGGGACGGAATAAATGTAAGATATTTGATGTCCAAGCAAACGAAGTATTTTCCCTTACCGCGAGTTCTAAGGGTAAACATAGACCCTTAATACATACTATTCATTGTGTTACTTGTCTACAATTTCTAAAATAAGAGATAAAATCTTAGACTCCAGTAACAAAAATTAAATATTAAATACTAGGTTGTTGTGGGGCGCCCAAGTAACTTACGTGAATGTTACTGCATGCGTTCGAATCAGTGTATCCGACATCCAAAAATCACAGTTAACGGCTTATTTATTGGTAATAAATACGAAATATTAAACTTCCTGACTTCCCTTTCCATATTTAAAATATGAGCTCAAACAATGACGTCATTTAATATTTTACGGCGACAAACATCACACGCTCTGTTTTAATCTCGAAAGGGGCCGTCTATGAAGTTCGCCACGCTATTTTTGACCATTTTAAGCTCCCCCCTCCCCTTGTCACAAACTGTCTCAAATCTCGGACCCCCCCTCCCCCAAGTACGTGTCACTTTCGAACAAAAACAATTTTTTAAAATCGAAATAAATAAGAATTTAATATAAAACACCGTGACGTCACATATGGACGGACACCCCTCCCCCTGTAACAAACTGTCACACTTTCTTACACCCCTACCCCCCTCTGAAGCGTGACATACTTTATGGACGACCCAGAACCAAATGATACCTTGCTTTTTTAACTGCTATGGATTGTGTACTATGTCCCTTAGCGTTACGGAGTGAGACAGAATGAGTGACGTGGGCCTTTATATTGTTATTTTTATTTTTTTTTACAACATCACCTTCGCAACTTTATCCGAACAATGTGATTATTCTTAACATTTAATAAAAGAAAAAAACACAACATTCCACACACACACAAATAAGTTGAATGTTGTAATCCTTGGAAACGCATTTTCCGGAGTAAAATAGTGATAAATTACAGGAATTATTTGAATGAAAAATCTGAATAAAACACACCATTATAAATTAAATAAAAACACATTTATTTAAATGTATCAAATTGACTACACCAAATCTATTATTTTACGGACCTCAGTTAAGTTTAAATACAATAAAACATCTAGACGTTTTATAAGCATAAATAAAATTTAATATACGAGTATAACTATTATACATATATCCATTATTATTACTAAGTTCTCTTCATTCTTGATAAGTTTTTCTAAAAACAGCGTCAAAAAATTACACAAAATTACTACTTTATAAGAAACAAAAGGTAAACTTTGTGACTTTTATATTAATAAACTTTACCAAGTAATAAGGGATATGCCTTAGGTCTGACCTAAGGCATATCCCTTATAACTTGATAAAACCAATCTCAGTTTTAGGTGTTTTTTTCTGAATGTGTTGGCGGGGCACGAAAAAACTCTGTGGCGGGCCCCATGTGGCCCGCGGGCAGCACTTTGCCCACCACTGCCTTAGGACATACCTTTTCTAAAATTAAATAAGATTTTTAGTGAACGACCTGTAAGTTTCTCAGAAATTTCTTTTGTTTTTAAATATCTTATAATTGGAAATCGTTTAAAAATCAATTGTATTCATAAGCACTTATTTAAAATCACATAAAAAAATTTCGTGATTTAATACGCTATCCCAAAAGAAATTTGTTACAAATTCAAAGGAATCCCCTATTTAAGTATATAAATTTTCCTTAACAATGCACAGATTTGCATCTTTAAAATATTTAAGAAAAATAATAATCAAATTTCTTAGCTCAATACGTAAGGAACAAAAATTAGGTCGGTAATATTTTTTTTATAAATATTTGGGCAACCCTATATAAAATATATAATAAAAATTCAAAACCTAATGTTTGTAAAAAAAATACTTACAAATTGTGAAACATATCTTAGATCTTTTATAGACCTAAATGAACATTTCTTTAATATAAACCTTCTTCCCTATTTATTTATTGTGCTCTTTTTCTTTATTTAAGAGTAGCAAAATACCCGCGCTTTGCAGCGGAAAATTAGGATTTCAGTTTAGTGTTAAAAACCCTCCTTATACCAAATCAAAACACAAATTTATTTTAATCTAAATTTATGATGGATATGCTAAATATTCACCGTCTTTTGTGTCTGTATTTCGTGGTCCCGTGGAAAAACTAAAGTAAAAAATTACTGACTGTCGTTGATCCTATCGACCCTATAATTTAAATATTTTTTTCGCCTGATAGCATTGTAGCATTGCGGAAGGGTACTCAACAACTTCCCAAAGTTTCATGCTTCTATATACACGGATAATTGGAGAATTAATGACCTATCAGTTTTAATATAAAACAAAAACTATATTTGAGCCCACAGCCCACAGTTAGGGATAAATTTAAATGTATTTAGCCAGTTACATCGCAGGAGTGTACAATAATTTCCAAAAGTTTTATGCTCCTACCTACACGGGAAGCTGGAGATTTAAAGATGAAACCTACATTTCTGCCCTCGGCCCCCAATGAGTGGGAATTTTGAAATTCTGTTTCGCCAATTATCGTCGAGAGAGTGTGCCCAGTAACTTCAAAAAGTTTAATATTTTACGTACATGGAAATTAGTGATGAGTCGATTTTTAAATTTAAAAAAAATACATTTGGGCCCCCGGCCCCCAGTAAGTGATTATTTAAATAGTTTTTTGCCTTATACCATCGCCAAAGTGTACTCAACAACTTCCCAAAGTTTCAAGTATCTGCCTACACGGGAAAAAGGAGAATTAGTGATTTTCAGTTTTTATATAGTTCATATGAGGAAAAAACTACATTTTGCCCCCCAGCCTCCAGTAAGGGATAATTTAAATATTTTTTTCCTGCTACCATCAGAGAAGTGTAATTAACACCCCCCCCCCCCTTTTAACGTTTCATGCTTCTACCTATTCGGAAAACAGAAGAAAATTATGTATTTTCAATTTTTTATAGTGTTCATATAAGGAAAAAAAGTTTTTGGTCCCCCGGCTCCAGTTAGTGATAATTTAAATAATTTGTTCACCCGTTACCATCGCTGGAGTGTACGTAAAAACTTCCCAAAGTTTCATTTTTCTACCTACACGGGAAGGGGAAGAATTAGTGATTTTCAGTTTTTATAAAGCTCATATAAGGAAAAGAGGTATATCTGGACCCCATGCCTCCCATGAGTGGGCATTGTAAAAAATAATGAACCAGTTATCGTCGTGAGAGTGTACACAATAACTTCCCAAAGTTTCATGCTCCTAAATACACGGGAAGTTGTAGCTTTAATGATGAGTCTGTTTAATATAGCTCATAAAAGGGGAAAAAACTAACTTTGGACCCCTGGCCCCCAGTGAGTGATATGTTTATATTACCATCGTAGAAGTGTAGTCAGCAACCTCCCAAAGTTTCATGCTTTTATCTACATGTAAAATTAGAGAATTAGTGATGAGTCAGTTTTTATAAAGGTCATAAAAGAAAAAAAAACTGTTTGGGTCCCCTGCCGGCCCTTCATGAGTGGGAAATGTCGCATTTATTATTGTAAGAGTGTACTAAACAACTCACCAATGATTCATGCTTCTACCTACCTGAAAATTGGAGGAATAGTTATTTTATAGGTTAATATAGCTCATTTATGGGGAAAAAAACTACATTTGGGCCCCATGATCAATGAGTGGGAATTTTAAAATTCTTTCTCACCAGTTATTGTTGGGAGAGTGTGCTCAATACATTCCAAAAGTTTCATAATTTTACCTACACGGAAAATTGGAGTATGAGTGATGAGTCGATTTTTAATATAAGAAAAAAAAAACCTACTTTTGGGCCCCGGGCCTCCCAATTAGTGAGAAATTAAAATTATTTTTCGCCAGTTATCGTTGGTAGGATGTGTGCTGTGTGCTCAACAACTTCCTAAAGTTTCATGATTCTACCTACACGAGAAATAGGACAGTTAGTGATGAGTTTGTGAGGCAGTGAGTGAGGGCTTTGTTTTTTATTAGTATAGAAAGTAATTTATGATATCGGATTCCTTCAAATGCGTGACAATTGGAATTTTGAAGACATCACAACCAAAGAATTCTGAAAGATGTGCAATGTCTTATAATGACATCGCTAATTCCTGGTCATAGAATGGGATCAAATAATTCATTTAAGTATTTTTCTTTAAAAAAATATTTAATACAAAAACAAACCTCTCAAAACAAAGTCATGAAATAAAGTCTTAAACAAAATAGAGTCTCCAACAAAATAGAGTCTCCAACAAAATAAAGTCTCGAACGAAATAAGTCTCCAAATGAAATCAAGCCTAAAAATATTAAATAAATAAATAAAATCTTCCACGAAGAGTTTATTTTAAAACAAATATCCGTGTTTAAAATAAAATTACCCCTCAATTACATTAAGTAATGAATTAGGGTTTATTGAGGTTTTTTTCCTTAAATTTTGTTTTTTTTTTATTTGTGCTGCATTCATTTGTGTAGATTTATTGAATTCATCAATCATCAGTTTAGCTAGTGGCGTAACAAGGTGAGGGCAAAGTGGGCGCTTTCCCCAAGAGGGACAATGTTTTGGGTGGCTAAATGCTAAAGGTCAATAAAAAAAACAGTTAGCAAATAAACTAAAAGACAAAGGGGATGTAATGTGAGAACGTGGGCAGTCATGGTACATATAGTTCATTCTTTAAGTTTTGATGTTTGAAATTGTTGTTAGGATTTAGACGAAATTTGCGATTTCTATTCGTGTAGTAATGTTGTCCAACGTGCAACAAAGAGAGCAACATATGAAAATCACATTCAACGAACCAGACACGACAGATAAGGAGATATGAGACGGATAACGCCATCATGGTTTTAGTGAACAAAGAAACAAAATCATATTTGGATGATTTATTCTCCGTCTAAAGCAGTGGTTCCCAAACTTTTTTTTATATTCATTGACCCTTATATTGTAAAAACTTGCCCATGGACCCTCAATTAAATAACTACATTAATGCAGGGTATACACAATTACTAATTAAAAAATCAACATTTTGTTGAATAAGTATTTATTTAAATATAAATTTTGTTCAAAATGAAAAAAAAAATGAGTTGGATGAACGTGGTGAGATTTTATGATTCTATTGATTATATTTGACTCAATTTTTGTGAGTAGCTACAGAATGACACGCCACTCTGGTCTATGACACGCCACTCTGGTCTATGACACGCCACTCTGGTCTGTTTGTTTCGGCCAGTGCCAGAAGCCGGTCGCGCTTCTCTGTTTGCTAACTGGTATAGGTCAACCGTGACTTTCTGCGCAACGGACGGATTGTCCGATTACTGGTTCTTGTTTCTTAGAACTTTAAATCTGTAATCTCACTTATACTGGCTGACACAGTCTGACAGTTTCTTGCCAACGAGGACCTCCACGACAACGACGATCAGGATCTCCTGGGGTGAGGGGGGGGGCGAAAAAGAAAAGGTACTTCTATCGCCCTTCTTTTAAAGGGGAACTTATGACGCTAAAACTCAAGCCTGACCTGCATAGCCAATGGGTCCAGCTATGATCCAAGGCAACACACGAGAGGTGCAGGTGCATGCGTCACTTATGATTCATTGGTGTGTGATGATTCAGCAGGTCTCACGAAGGGACCCAGCGGATCTCAACAGTAACTTCAAACATAATGGCGTATTAAACTGATCCACGTTAAGTTAAATAAAAAAAACAAACAAATTACACAGACTATTTGTGTAAGGAAACAATAAATTAAAGCTTTATTATCAACTAATACAAATACGTTTCGGCTCATGCCTTCATCAGTACAAAAACAATTACATGTACTTAGTTGATAATAAAGCTTTAATTTATTGTTTCCTTACACAAATAGTCTGTGTAATTTGTTTTTTTTAAAAATAAAAAAGCTTTATGCAGTCCTATTCTGTATGATAAGTTAAATAAAGTTTCCAACATTTTACACTTATTTAATGTCTCCAATATATTACACTTATTTTAATGTTTCAAACATTTTACTACTTATATAATGTTTCCAATATTTTACACATCTTTAATGTTTCAAACAATTTACACTTATTTTTATGTTTCAAATTTTTTATTCAGAAAAAATTCAGACATTATTAAAAAAAATATAAGAATTATTTTTTAAAATACAAATTAACAAAAAAAAAACAACAACAACAAAACAAGCCAGTAAGTTTTCGTGGAGAAAAGTCATAGGCCTTAATCAGCACTAGTGAAAGAATTGGAACTGTCGGATGAACTTTCTCTTCTCTCTACTACCTAAATTAAATATCACCGCCATGGACGTGTTTGTCTTTGTTATTACGATCATCACCTCAGTGTAGTTGTTACTTCAGTCAAATTTTTATTGAACAGTTTGAAGGCGTCATACCAATTCCCGGGCACTAAACGAAACAACGACGGCTTCTTGTAATACAGCAACATGTACATCGTCTGGTCATCATCCACGACGCCATCTCTCATCCACTCATCCACTTGTTGTTTCTGCATCTCGTACAGCTCCTTGAACGCCTCCCCGCCCCCGGCGAAGAAGCCCCCGATGACTACAGACATGGCCATCTTGTGAAGCCTGGACTTGTCTTTCTCAAAAGCTCGGACTCCCTTGCCCTGCTCCATAAAAGTCACTTTGTCACTGTGCTCAAACAATCCTTTGGGTATCCACATGTCATCCTTTGGATACAAGTCATTCCCGTGACCGTATCCACCGTCCATCCACATGAAATAGGTCGTATGGAATGGGTTTTCCCGAACACCTCTATGAAAGAGGTGAGGGGTAGAAAGAAAGCATTTTTAAGATGCAATGTGTTATACAATTAAAAAATGGAAAAAAAAACATTAATAAAGTATTAAAAGATTTATGATCTTTTAGTAATTTAGTTAAGCAACAGATTTAGCATAAGAAAGGTGACGGGGACGGAGGAATAGGCGGCTCTCCGCCCAAGGTATAACTTTATTCTTTTATGCAAGGTGTACCATTTTGTGAAAATTGAGAAGGAATTACAATGACATATTATTTATTTGAAAGAAATATATTCCACTCCAAAAATCTAAACACATACTCTAAGTCGATACTATAAGTCTATCGACTGGTTATAACATCATTACATACCATGATACCTACTATATAAAGCTCAGTTTTTGTTTGAATGTTTTTGTGTGTGTATTTTTGTATGTTTCAGTTTTTGACTTTCAGTTTCAAAATCCCGGAAAAACCAAATGACGGACACGAACCAAATTTCTCAGGACTGTTCGTTTTAATCGCAGATGGCTTTAGTATAGTTTTTATAATTGTCCCTTTTGCCGGAAAGCCGTAAATTAATTAATCAGAAAATTTAGAGACAAAGAGAAAAATAAATATCATTTCCATATTGAACAACTTTAGGCGGACGTACAAAACGAGTTATTTTATGTGCAGTATTTTTTTCCAAGACTTTATTTGGAGCGGTGCGCTTTAATTTTTTTTTTGGACAGATTACGATGCGCACATTTTTGTGTACGCCTCTTAAATTGAGTTGTTTTACTTTATTTTACCGAAATGGCTATTTGGACCCGGGTATTTATAGTATAGAGTGTAGCCTGTGATTGTTATTCGTACCCGATAGTCTTATTGATGGAAAACCTTATTTGGTAGGTAATATTCAGAATTTTAAAAAATAACTTTCAAAAGCACGATTTTTATCAAGC
Organism: Radix auricularia; assembly: GCA_002072015.1. Classification (NCBI taxonomy): domain Eukaryota; kingdom Metazoa; phylum Mollusca; class Gastropoda; family Lymnaeidae; genus Radix; species Radix auricularia. Next base: position 554,374 of record MUZC01000125.1, read on the forward strand.
TTTTCTGGCCGTACGATTTGTGTGAGGGATTGTTGACCTGGTGGTATAGGGATCGATTTCTAGTTGAGGAAAATTTTATTTTAAAAATAAATAAAGTCTTTAAAAAAAGATTTTGTTCCTTTTTGTTCCTTCCACCAAAACGGTCTTATTTGCCGTCCCGGCACGGGTTCAAAACAGCGACTGTCAAAACAGCGACCGTCATAACAGCGACCGTCAAAACAGCGACTGTATCAAAACAGCGACTGTATCAAAACAGCGACTGTATCAAAACAGCGACTGTATCAAAACAGCGACTTCATCGCAAAGCTATTCTGATCCAACCGTAAACCTAACACAGTGGTTCTCAACTTTTTGACACATAGACCCCTTTTCATTGTCTAAATTTATCCAAGGACCCCAAGTGAAAAAACTATATGAATGCTATAGAAAAAAATAAAACCTAAAAAAATAGCAACATTTTGATGAAGTATTTAATGAAAATTATAAATTTTGATTTAAATAAAATTTAAAAACAATTAATGGCGTAGATTAGCTTATGCTACATACATATGCACTTATTCATATACAAACAGCTAGTAAGTGAAATAAAATTGTATCAACAAAGAACTTAAAATAACATTTAATCTGTCTTAGCTCCATAATATATAAATGAATTAAAAGGAAGAATTAAAACAGAATAGAAAAGAAAGATGAAGGTTACTTAAATTATGTGACATTTATCTCATTTTGATAAAGGATTTATTGAAATTAAAAGTTTTGTTTAAATTAAAATTTAAATCAATTCACTTAGGCTACGTATACACTCATTTATTTAAATACAAAAAACCTGCTCAGGGAAAATAAAATTATATTAACAAAGAATTAATAACATTTAATTTGTCTTAGCTACATAATGCATAAATGATTTAAAAAGAACATTTAAAACAGAATAGAAATTATCAAGGTTTCTTAAATTATGTGACATTTATATCTAAATTGTGAGCAAGTCCTCGAAGGTATTGCAGAAGATCATATTGATCACGATGTTGCTATACAGCGGTGATTCTTGTGTTCATTGTCACGTATTTCTTCATTCTCTGAGTCAGATCTCTGCCTTGTAGCAACTGGGTAAGATTTCTGCGTTGAAGGGCTTCCTCCCGCCTTAGAGCTTCAATAAATCTGAAGATGGATGGGTGATGAATTTCAGCTGATCCCTGAAAAGCTTTGTGCCAACTTTCGAGCTGATTGTTAGTTCGTGGCAGTCGTGCATCTTGTCGAGCTTTCACACTCCACATATGTATAGGAAATAACGGATGTCTTCTATCTCCACGTCTGTTTCTCCGCCCTTCATAGTTATCCTCAAAGTAATTCACAAAAGGTCTTTAATTCTGGAGGGTAGTCTGCAACCATTTCATCAAAGGCATCGCTTACTTCATCCACATGTAGAAAGGCAAGAGCAAGTAGCATTTTTAATGCCATCCGAACATGTTCCTCTTGCACATACAACTGTTGTAATCCGTTTTCTTGAATCTTTCTCCAAAGTGATTGTCCAAGTGAAAATAAAAGCATTAGATGTGCGTTTGAGGAAAAGCCTCAATAAGTGGCAGCTTTCGAAGATAGTTCAAAGTTGATCTGTACACTTGTTGGAGCGAGTCCAAGTTTCAATGATTTTATTTCACTCCCCATTCGAGAGTATGTGTCTTTTGGCTTATTAGGGAGCAAAACAAAAACACAGGGAAGCACATTGTTTCTTATGAAAGCATGCACAGTGTACACTTGATAAAACAAGTTTGGTGATACTTTAAATGTACCATCACACATCCAGTGTTCGGCATCCTGCATAGTTTGTAGAAACTGGTCTGTACTAAAAATAAGCATCCAAATAACATCTCCACGCCCACTGTCATAGAGCAGGAAACTTCGTTGGTCAGTTGTTAGTCTTAATTGATCGGGTATCAACAGTTCACCAACAGTAGCAGGAGCAGGGGGATTGTTATCTGATTCTCTCCTTCTCCGTCTGATAACCTGACGAAGATTTGTAGAAGAACTAACAGCTGCTGAAACTTCTTCATTAACATGGACGATAGCGTCCTGCACAATTCTTCGTGGTGGATCCCGTGTTGTGACTGCAGCTGTTTTTATTGTGTTTTCTACTCTTCGTACTGCCACTTCCGCAGGATTAGGTGGATGCATGTGGACGCCACTACTCACTGGGGTTTGTTGTTGCTGACGATAAAGACTTGTCGTTAAGCGACCTTTACAGCCAGTCTTTGCACATCTCCAGTTAATTGTATTTAATTTTATTTTGTCCTTCCTGTACAAAAAGCCTTCATAGCTTATCATGTCGCTTCCTTTTCTTGATTGTGTTTACTCCATTTTAGGCTACTTCTGGACCTGTCTCACAAAATAATTTTACTGCTTTGAACACGACTGATATATGCAGTTAGTTTTCTCTCGTTGGCTAGCAGTCAGTGAAATGATAACGTGTGTATGTGGCTTGGTACTTAAGATTTAATAAATCATCAACAGCCTGTTGTTTGCGAGCATGCATATATACCCGGTATCCTTTTCAACGTCCAACTAAGCACATCCGATCCGATGTAATCGGACAATAAAAACGTCACGTGGTCAGGTAAAGGTACGTAGATTCACTCTACCCCCAGTCGTTTTATTTACATTTCCCATAAATCTCGCCAGCAAACGTTGACCCGTGGTCGTCGCTTAGTCTAGCCTTCGTAACATGTCCTGATGTAACATGGGCCAGCCAACGAACAGTGCCTGGTCTCGATAGACTTCAATCGATCTCTCCACCCTGATCAAAGTGCCATGTAATAGGACTATAAAAATGCAACGTGGTCGATAGTCCTTTGTAAAGGTACCTAAATTCATTCTGCCACTCATTCCATTATTTACCTTTCCCATAACACTCACCACAACCATAGGTATACATTACACTATAACATAAAAGTTAATCTTCCCTCCACTCCCATGCCAAACATAATTAGAAAGGACCACATTTATCATTGGTTTTAAAAAAATATTTTTCCCAGTGGTTTTACGCTTTTCATCGTAAAATCAAAATCAATTAATGAAATATAAAAAACAACAAACCAATTTGTTATTAAGGTGTTGACTTGAATGGCGAACCTCGCAGCACTGAAACAACCACAAACCTGCAGGCGCCCTTTCATTCACTTCTGTTTCTTGTGTAGACCTACCTAGCATAAAAACTGAATTGCAATAAGATGTACAAAGTTGTCAGTATATAAAGTTAATACATTAAATAGTTACTAGCACTGCATAGCGGACAATATCGTTCAAGCTGCTGGGCCTGTATGACCTGACAGAACGTTCCTTAATTGTTGACACCACAATCCCCCTCAATAAATCGATTGAATCTATGTTTGCTAGTCTCTCTCGAGCTTTCTGCACAATATATATGACTAAAGTAATAACAGTTATAATTTTATTTTTGAATTTTTTAAAAATGTGCCTTGAAACTGTGTATACACTCTTTAAAACACCACACCAACATTTATTTATACACACCTCCAGTTGATTATTTTAAATTTTATATTGTCCCTTCTCTACAAAAAAACCTGCATTATCACAAGCAAAAGAAAAAAGTCGCTATTATGATACAGTCGCTATTTTGATACAGTCGCTGTTTTGATACAGTCGCTATTTTGACGGTCGCTGTTTTGACAGTCGGTGTTTTGACAGTCGCTGTTTTGACACAGTCGCTGTTTTGAAGTCGCTGTTTTGACGGTCGCTGTTTTGACAGTCGCTGTTTTGCCCGGATGCGTGCCGTCCCCGTCACCATCTTATGCTACATCTGTCGATAAACTAAATTTTGTTCTTCATTTTTTTGTCTATTCATGAATTGATAATTCATAATATTGTAGATTTATGGTTAGGTTTAGGTATATGTTTTAAATTTAGAGATAGGGTTAGAGACAGGTTTTAGGGTTAAGGATATGTTTTATTGTTATGGATAGGTTTAGTGTTAGGGATGGGTTTAGGAGTATGTTCAATGTTTAGGGTTAGGAATAGGTTTAGGGTTAGGTATAAGTTTAGGGATAGGTTTTAGGGTTAGGGATAGATTTAGGAATATTTTTTAGGGTTAGGGATAGGTTTAATTGTAGGGATAGGTTTTAGGGTTGTGTTTAGGGTTAGGAATAGGTTTAGGGTCAGGTAGAGCTTAGGGGTAGGTTTTAGGGTTAGGTATAGGTTTATGGATACGTTTTTTGTTTAGGGATAGATTTTAGGATTAGGGATAGGTTTAGGGATAGCTACTCCTCTTTTCAACTTTCTTTTTCCCTGAGCGTAAACATACTTTTAAAACAGGCCAGAAACAATGAAATCAATAAACATAATTTGCTATGTATGTCCGTCCGTTTGTAATGCTATTAATTTTAGAAACCAAGGCACCGAAAAAAAAAATAAAAAATATAAAAAAATATAAAAAAGCCTTCAAAAATAATTACTGCACCAAAAATAAATCTCTTCGAAAGGCCGCATAAAATTGTTCAGTATGGAAATAAATGAGTAAAATAAAATAAATAAAAGATCTGTATAAAATTATATTTTTTTATCTGGTGTGTAGATCTATATTTATTTTGAAAACTTTCTTCATTTTTGAAATGTCTATGATAAAAAAAAAATCCTTTTTTCAAATTTAAATATTTGTTTCACATACGTTTTACAGCGATTAGATCAATTTTAATTTAGCTGGCAGATAAGTTATATAATTTCTGAAAAACAAAAACAGGAAAAAAGTGGGCGTTGTAGAAAAAAATTGTGCGTTATGATATAAAAAACAAAATATAATGTCTTATCTGAAAACGTGAATAAACAAAGAGATTCATACATTAGTGAAACACCAACATACTAGATATTTGAAAGTATCGGCAAATAAGACCGTTTTGGTGAAAGGAACAATAAGGAACACAATCTTTTTAAAAGAGGTCTTTATGTATTTTAATTTGGTTTAAAATGTTTTTTTTCCCATTGTTTCTTTAAGTTCTATCAGCACATTAAAGACTACATGTGTCTTATTCCGGCTACAATCCCTTGCTATGTTGGAGCTAAAGCAATAAGACATGTTTTTATGCGGTGTATTCAATTAAATGTATACCCTCTCGAATTATTTGTTTATTTTCTTAGCACGCTCCAGATTCTATATATTTGTCTCAGAAATACAGAATTATATTTTTTATATGCATAGTTTTGACCAACTGAAAGTTGAATTCTCAAGATAAGCTCGAATAAAAATTTAGTTAAACTATAACCAGAATGCTGTAGTTAAATCGTCGTAGGTAGAAGCATAAAACTTTGGGAAGTTATTGGGTACCCTCTCACGACGAAAAATGGCGAAAAAAGAATTTTTAAAATCTCGCTCATGTGGGTCCGGGGTCCCAAAAACATTTTTTCCTATATGGGCTTTATAAAAATTGAAAATCAACAATTTTCCTATTTCTCGTGTAGGTAAAGCATGAAACTTTGGAAACGTTTTAAGTACGTGCTCTCGACGATAATTGGATGAAAAAAAGTTAAATTTCACACTCATGGGGGCCGGGGCCCAAAAAACTTTTTTTCCTGATATAAGCTATATAAAAATTGAAAATCACTAATTCTCCTATTTCCCGTGTAGGCAGGAGCATGAAACTTTGGAAATTTTTTGAGTACACGCTCCCGACAAAAAATGGCAAAAGAACGTTAAAATTCCCTCTCATCGGGGACCGGGGGCCCAAATATAGTTTTTCTTATATTAAAAACCGACTCATCACCAATTCTCCAACTTCCCGTGTAGGTAGGAGCATGAAATTTTGAGAAGTTGTTTCGTACCCTCTCACGACGAAAATTGGTGAAAAAGAATTTTAAAAATCTCGCTTATGTGGGGCCAGGGGCCCAATTTTTATCTTTATATTGGCTCTATAAAAAATAAAATAAACAATTTTCCTATTTCCCGTGAAGGTAGAAGCATGAAACTATGGACATTTGTTGAGTACGTGCTCTCGACGATAATTTGAAAAAAATAGTTAAATTTCCCACTTATGGGGGCTGTGTCCCTAAAACGTTTTTTTTCCCCTTATATGAGCTATTTAAAAATTGAAAATCACCAATTCTCCTATTTCCCGTATAGGTAGAAGCATGAAACTTTGGAAATTTTTTAAGTACACGCTCCCGACGAAAATTGGAGAAAAAAATGTTTTAAACTCCCTCTCATTGGGGGGCCGGGGGCCCTAATATAGTTTTTCTTATATTATAAACCGACTCATCAATAATTCTCCTATTTTCCGTGTTTGTAGGAGCATGCAATTTTGGGAAATTTTTGGGCACCCTCTCACGATGAAAATTGGCGAAAAATACTTTTAAAAATCTCGCTCATGCGGGGCCGGGGGGCCAAAAACATTTTTTTCCTTATATTGGCTCTATAAAAATTGAAAATCACCAATTTTCATATTTCCTGTGTATGTAGGAGCATGAAACTTTGGCAATGTTTTGAGTACACGCTCCCAACGAAAATTGTAGAAAAAGAATGTTAAAACTCCCTCTCATGGGGGGCCGTTGGCCGAAATATAATTTTTCTAATATTAAAACCGACTCATCACTAATTCCCCAGTTTTCCGTGTAGGTAGGAGCATGACATTTTCGGAAGTTGTTGAGTACCCTCTCACGACGAAAGTTGGTGTAAAAGAATTTTGAAATACACACTCATGAGGGCCTGGCCCCAAAACCGTTTTTTCTCGTATATGAGCTATATAAAAATTTTAAATCTATAATTCTCTTATTTCCCGAATAGGTAAAGGCGTGCAACTTGGGGGTGGGGTTCTTAAATACACTTCCACGATGGTAGCAGGTGAAAACGTATTTAAAAAATACCTTATTGGGGGCCTGGGGTCCAAATATAGTTTTTAATGTACTCACTCACTCATCACTAATTTTCAAACTTCCCTTGTAGGTTTGAGCATGAAAATATGGGAAGTCGTTGAATACTATCTCACGACGAAAAGGAAATTAAAATTTCCAAATTATGTGGGGCTGGGGGCCCAAAAACTATTTCTCTTTATCTGTAAAAATTGAAAATCACTATTTGTCCTTTGTGCCCAGTATGTAGAACTTTAAACTTTGGGATGTTTTTGAGTACACTTCTTCGATGGTAACAGGTGAATATATATTTAAATTATCACTTTCTGCATGCCGGGGGCCCCAATGTAGTTTTTCTATTAAAGAAGCTATTAAAAACTGAAAATTACTGCTTCTCCCATTTCCTGTGTAGGTTAAAGTATAAAGCCTTCTGTAGTTGTTTAGTAACAGCCCGCGATGGTAAGAAGGAAAGTAATTATATAAATTTAAAAAATTTCCACTCATTGGTGGCCGGGGGCCCAAAACCATTTTTTTCCTAAAATGGGCTATATAAAACTAAATCAACACTAATTCTCCAAGCTTCCGTGTAGATAGAAGCTTGAAACTTTGGGAAGTTGTTGAGTACACTCCCGTGATGGTAAGAGGCAAAAAAATATTAAATCCTTTCTCACTACGAGGACGATTGCCTAAATATAGTTGTTTTTTCTCACAATTAGCTATATAAAAAATACGCATTTTTCAATAACAAAAAACCTAATTTATCGCAGCAAAGCGCGGGTAAATTGCTAGTATATAATAAATCTCCCCTTAGTCATTTCTAATATATAAAGCTGAAAGTTTGATTGTTTGTTTGTTTGTTACCAATACAATTCCACACCTTTGGACCTAGGGTGCTGAAATTTTGCATGATACCCCAGTTTGACCCAGAAAAGGTCATAGGCTATGTTTCAACCCCAGGTGACCACCCCTGGGGTCAGGGGGCCCCATATTTTGCTTTTTTCCTAATATGAGCTATATAAAAAATAAAAATGACTAATTCTCCTATTTCACGTGTAGGTGAAAGCATGGAACTTTGGGTAGTTGTTAAGTACACTTCTACAATGGTAACATGCAAAAAACAGTATTTAAATTATCACTTACAGGGGTCCGGGGGCCCAAATGTATTTTTTTCTTATATTAAAAACTGACTCATCACTAATTAACCAACTCTCCGTGTAGTTAGAAGCATGACACTTTGGTAAATTGTTAAGTAGCCTCTCGGAACGATTATTGGTGTTAATTTTTTTCTAGAAATCACACTCATGGGGCCCCGGGCCTAAAAACTATTTTTAATTACTGAAAATCGCTACTTATCCACATTTCCGTGCAGGTAGAAAAATGAAACTTTGGGAAGTTGTTGAATACACTCCCGCGATGATAAAATGTAAAAAAATATTTAAAGTATCACTCATTGGGGGCCGGGGGCCCAAATATATTTTTTATGATATAAAAACAGACTCATCACGAATTCTCCGATTTCCCGTGTGGGTAGAAGCATAAAACTTTGCAAAGTTGTTGAGTAGCCTATTGTGACAGTAATTGGCGGTAATAATATTTTAAATTCACACTCATGGGGGCCGGGGCCAAATTAAATTTGTTTCCTACTATGAGCTTTATAAAAGTTGAAAATCACTAATTATCCTATTTCCCGTATAGGTAAAAATATGAAAATTTAGTAAGTGTTCAGTACACTTCCACAATTGTAACAAGTGAAAATAATATTTAAATTCTGACTTACTGGGGGCCGGGGGGCCCAAATGCATTTTATCGTATATAAAAACTGACTCATCACTAATTCTCTGACTTCCCGTGTAGGTAGAAGCATGAAACTTTGCAAGGTTGTTAAATAGTCTATTGTGACAATAATTGGTGGCAAAAAATTAAATTCACACTTATGGGGGCCCAAAAATGTTTTTTTTCCTTCCATGGACTATATAAAATATGAACATCACTAATTCTCTAATTTTCCTTGTAGGTAGAAGCATGAAACTTTGCAAAGTTGTTAAATAGCCTATTGTGACAATAATTGGTGGAAAAGAATTTTTAAATTCACACTCATTGGGGCTGGGGGCCCAAAAATGTTTTTTCCTTTCATGGACTATGTAAAATATGAAAATCACTAATTATCCTATTTCCCGCGTAGGCAGAAGCATGAAACTTTGGGAAATAGTTGAGTACACTTCCACGATGGTAACAAATGAATATAATATTTAAATTATCACTTCCTGTGGGCCGTGGGCCCAAATAAGTTTTTTTTCCTTATATGAGATTTATAAAAACTGAAAATAACTAATTCTCCTATTTCCCGTGTAGGTAAAAGCATGAACATTTGGGTAGTTGTTCATTACACTTCGACGATGGTCACAGGTGAAAACAATATTTAAATTCTCATTTACTGGGGGCCGGGGGGCCCAAATGTAGTTTTTTCTTATATTAAAAATTTACTCATCCCTACTTCTTCAACTTTCCGTGTAGGTAGAAGCATGAAACTTTGATAAGTTGTTGAATAGCCTCTGCAACGATTATTGGAATAAAAAAATAGAATTTACTTTCTTGGGGGCTTGGGGCCCAAAAACTTTTTTTTTCTTTTTCCTGAAAATTGCTATTTTTCCAATTTTCCCTTGTAGGTAGAAACATGAAAATTTGGGAAGTTGTTGAGTACACTCCCACAATAGTAACAGGCAAATAATATTTAAATTGCCACTCACTGGGAGCCGAGGGACCAATTTCATTTTTTTTAAAAAATAAAAAGTTAATCATAACAAATTCTCCAACTTCCTGTGCAGGGAGACGCATGAAATTTGGGATGGTAGCAGACTTGTAATGCATGTACTCTCCCTTTACTGCTACCAGTAATCGTTATTCCAATATAGTTTTTCCTTAATCGAAACGTGATGTATTATTGATTGTATATTAATTTTCATTCCAGTTTTTCATATATCACAAAACAAACTTAATTATTATCTGTGACGTCAAAGTTTAAATAGTTTGTTTATTACTGACCTGTCCATGAAGTAAAGTTTGGAAAGCTGCAAAATGTCGTACTCTGGTATGTAAGCCTCACACAATTTTTGTTTGAATAGTTCGTTTTCTTTTTGATACTCAGAGCTGTTCATAATTTCTGCTATTCGGTCCCTAAACCTGATAAAAATGAAGTTTATTATAAGATGAAGATATTCTAATGCAATATTGTAAACTCTTATTGATGTTACAACATTTTCGAGCTATATGCTTTTCCAATGTGTCAGCAAAATGTCAGATTGGGGGATATTTTTTTTATTGGATAAATTAATTTATAATTGGATAAGTTGTTTGATTTGACCCATTTGAGGAGAGACGAAACAACATTTACGTTTAGAAATCACACATACCTTTTTAAATTCGTAAACCTGTGGTAAGATGGCCGGCAAAAGACCTTTTTGAAGTTTTTAGAATTTGGAGATTGTTTTGAATTAACATTTAAAAAAAATAATATTATGACGGAAATCATTTCTTTATAGTAACTTATCGGACTTATTTTCACGTTATTCCTTGTTGACGTCTAGTATAATTTGATATAAAAAAATTTTAAATAGTGTTTGAAAGATATAACACTCCAAAGTATTCTCCATGTATAAAGTAAAGTTTGAATAATGAGTTTTCGGAGATTTGAACCTGAACAGCGAAAGAAATCATGTCCGTAGTCTGATCACAGTTATTAAAGTAATAATAAAAACGACGAAGTCGACAAACCGAAAGCTGTAAAGCCTTCCCCCTTCCCATCAAGCTCTGCCCCAATCTTAGTTGACCCAATGGTCCCACTTCAGAGGACTTATAGCGGCACCTTCGGGAAAGTTTTTTTTAGAACTCTACTATCTATTTGTAACCGTCATTTGACTAGCGGGGTGAGGGCTAGCTCTATACGAAACGCCAAGTCTGGTTGGTGGTACCAGAGAGCCCCCCCCCCCCCAAATTGACATGGGAACCACCAAATCACGGAAGTTTCTAGGAGACCAAATTTTCTTTAACTTTGCAATAACTAAACAGTAACGAGTGCTTCTCGTGTTCGCCACTCAAAACAACTTTCTCTTAGTACACCAGGTACAATGAACAGCCTCTAGTTTGCTAGGTACAATAAATAGCCCCTAGTTTTTTAAGTACAATAAATATTTTCTAGTTTAACAAGTAAAATAGCCTCTAATTTGCCAGGTAGAATGAATAGCCTCTAGTTTGCTAGGTACAATGAATAGCCTCTAGTTTACTAGGTACAAGGTATAGCATCTAGTTTTATAGGTACAATTAATAGCCCCTAGTCTATTAAAGATACAATTAATAGCGTCTAGTTCGCTAGGTTCAACGAATAGGTCCTAGTTTATTCTAGTTTACCAGATACAATGAATAGCCTCTAGTACAACAGTTACAATGAATACTCTCTTGTATGCCAGTTACAATAAACTGCCTCTAGTAAGACAGTTACAATGACTCGCCTCTTGTATGCCAGTTACTTGCCTGTAGTAAGGAAAATCCTTTAGTTGTGCCGCCCTTATGTGTGTCCTTCTCTCCTTTCCTTTCCTGTGCTCTTCTATAAACTCCTTCGCTCTCTGGTCAACAAAGGCCAAGATGTTGACTTTGAGTTTGAGCAATGGCCGCATGTTGGCCAGGTACGCTTCGTAAGTACGTTTCTGATTCGGCCATGACCCTCGACCTATGTCAAACATGGCCGTCACAACAGTGAAGTTATACAAACCTGGTATAAAAGTAAGAAAGTAATACTTTCAGAATTATTACTTATTGGTGAACAACATTTTTTTGTGCTATTATTGTGCAATAGAAAATTGTAAAACTTGGAAGGCAAATCATTTGAACAAAATAAACAAAAAATGAGGCTATTAACAGGAAAACGATATACTTTCAACGAAAAAAAGCCACATGCAGTTAAATATTGAGTAAATTCTGTCTCGTCTTCAATAATTAAAACACTTTCAAATTACCCCTAAATTCTGTCTCGTCTTCAATAATTAAAACACTTTCAAATTACCCCTAAATTCTGTCTCGTCTTCAATAATTAAAACACTTTCAAATTACCCCTGAATACTAACTCTGATTGTAACACTTTACTGTTAATATTACTGCTACCCGTGAGTAAGGCTAAAGACGAAAGTCGAATCGCCTAGACAAAAGTCCTCTGCCCTAGACGAAAGTCGTATCCCCTAGACAAAAAATGTCTCCCCTAGACAAAAGTCTTCTTCCCTAGACAAAAGTCTTCTTCCCTAGACAAAAGTCTTCTCCCCTAGACAAAAGTCCTCTGCCCTAGACGAAAGTCGTATCCCCTAGACAAAAATGTCTCCCCTAGACAAAAGTCTTCTTCCCTAGACAAAAGTCTTCTTCCCTAGACAAAAGTCTTCTTCCCTAGACAAAATTCTTCTTCCCTAGACAAAAGTCGTCTCCCCTGTACAAAAATGTCCCCTCTAAGAAAAGTCATCCGCAGTGTTCAAACAAACAGGCAACAGTTTGGGTTAAAGAACTGAATTACCTGAGCTGAAACATTAGGTCTGGAGTTAAAGAATGTTGCACTCAACCAATAGATTTAAAGCTACCAACTGTCATCAGTCAAATTAAGCGGAATGGACTTACCTTTCGCGTCTACTTCCGATGATGATCGAATATTAAACTGGTTCATGATGTCCAGAGTCCGGTTGTTGTAGAAGCCGTAGATGAGCAGCAGGGAGATGAACATGAGTCCGGCAGACTGAATTAACATTTTACCTCGAATTTTGTGTGACATCATTGCTGGCCTGCTCAGAGGGGGAGAATTATTTGTAAAAATAGAATAACGTCCAACTACAAATCAAACTTTTAAGCAATGTTAGTTTTTGAAATCTCTGAACACTCTGTCGTTAAACATTGATGGCTTTCTATCATAGAGACTTTTTTCAGGCTACCCTTCAAGCTCAGAATTTTATTGGTTTGTCCTGTGTCAAATCTCATTAACAAGTCACCGTTTCACGCGGCGCTTAAATAACGAGGGACGGCGGGGGGGGGGGGGATATAATTGGGTAAATTTGCGGGGGAGTGGGTTAGAGTTGGGCTGTGAGCGATTATCGAAAAAAGCATAAGTTATAAAATCAACTTACAAAAAATAATTTAAAAATTAACATTTGTCAGAAAAGCTATGAGAAGTAAAGAAAAAAACAATCCTTATAAATTGTTATACTTTTTTAATATCGGTCATTTATTAAAAAAAACCAATAAGTATACTTTTGTTTTTCTCACTTCGCAGTAAGAAAATTTAGCCAACATTTGTGTGAAGACAAATGATAAAGTGAATATGTAATTGGTGCAATTGATTGTATTGTGCGATATAGCGGTATATATTATTGTGTTACATAAAGTGGTAATCTCTGTTATCATAAATGGGCTCTGGCAAAAACAAAATATATTTTAAAATTATTATTTAATATAGCTACACCGGCATAACACGTGGTAATTGTTGATGTGAGTGAAACATTAAACCCTTGAAAGACTAAAATTGTAGAGGTATGCCGTAATTAGAATACAATTTTGCTTATAGGTTAACCTGAATTATTTGAATCATCAAATTATTGGGGCTAGTGTATCAGTTGTTTTCTCAATTTCTTTCATTTCGAAAACTGAAAATAGCCATTTTTCTTTCTATAAGAACTGTTAGAAAAATTGTATTTTTAAATAAAATATTTATTTTTGTAAATTTTTTTGTCCCGAGATGGAGAGGGAAAGTTGCCGTGTTCCAGTGACGTACAACCCTTTCACCAATGGAGCTGTGCCTTAAAGAAACACTTAAAGAAAAACGTTTTAAAAAATCCACAAAACACTGGCTTTGATATTTTACTTTTAATTTGAAATAAAAAATTGTGAATGTCCTTCGCTATAAAATAGTCTTTTTTCACACTGGCGTTTAAGATAATTTTTTACACATTGCCATTTTACCGCGAACGTATTTATTTCCAGACAATCCCTCTTTTCTTCGACTAACCAGCCAATCACTAGTTAGACGCCTCTGAATAAATAACAACACCATTTGCACACATCATTATTAACAAAAAAATAATAATTAAGCCATCAACATAACAAGCTATTATCAACTCATGTTACCACGTATTTGCTCTGGTAACAGTTGGTCGTTATAGATTAGAGACGTTCACGGATGTCAAGGTGCGTCTGAAAGCAAAGATTACCTTTATATTACTACATGTAATTGTTTCATCATGATATCATTGTGTGTCTCAGAGCAAAGATTACATTTATATTACTACATATCATTGTTTCTTATTAATTAAAAAAAATCAATTTATTTTCTAAATTACTTGTTGTACATTAAAAAAAAAACAAGACCAGGAGAACTGAGCTTAAATATACCGTATATGCTCAAAAATAAGTCGAATAAAATGCAAAACTGAAATCAAGGGTCGACTTATATGCGCATAAAACAAAATGGACACAAGGACAGCCACACATTTTCATCGCTATCTTCCTCTTTATTTGGTTGTGTGTACAGAGTACTTATTATTAATAGAGGTGTCACTTCAAAGAATTTAATGTATGCATAGCTGGTAATTATTTTGATTATGAATATAAAAATTGGGAATTCATTTTCGAAGTCCAATTATTTGTAAGAGAACTACGGTAAATTATATATAGTCTATATAAATAAATCACAAATAAAGATATTTCATCTTTATTCATATCAAATAATAATTGTATTTGTCACGCAATTTTCCTTGGGAGCTGTGCATTGCGAATTTCGCTAGCTACAGCAACATTTACTACAGAATCGATAGAATTAAAGCAAGTAATAAAAACTCGAATGAGTATTTAAACGCAACTTCGAACAAAGAATTTACGATTTTTTGAATCCAGGGAAGTCATTTTAGATTACTTTAAAAGTCATTTCAAATCAATAATTCTGAAACTAAACAAACCAATTGCTGCGTACAAGAAATTGCTGTTTAAATTACGGAGTCGAACGAAAAGAGATTTAAAAAAAAATTCCTCCTTGAACATTGTTCTAAATGTTATGAGTTATCTTTTGGCGTTTGTTTTAACCGATAGCTATAATGGTTGGCGAGAAATTGACAAAATACTGATATTTTTACGCTATTTTTTATTTTTACAGGAAATCGAGTAAACTTTTTTGACCCGTGCAATTCATTGAGACCTCCTTAACATATTTGCAAAAGACCCGAACCCTATATCTGGTGTGGTTCAGAAGGAGTTGCAGGGTCAAATTCGAGCAGACAGCACAGACATTTCAAACATAAAAAAACGCCAAAATATGCTGTATAAAATATTACGTTTTTTTAAACATACTCAGCCAAATTTGTATGTAAAAACTAAAGCGCATTCTTAAACAAGTTCTAGGGGATCGCCGTGTTTTTAGATATGACAAAAATATTGTCAAGGAAAATGTTTACCTTGACATATTATGGTAAACTTTAATGTAGTTCTGACTTTAATCAGATCCATCAGCAATAACGCTTCTATAGACATATGACTGCATAAAGTGAAAGTTTATATTAAGTGATGGTGTGAGTTTGTTACCAGCTATATCGAGTCTATCCACTTTACGTCTTGAAATTTGCTACTCCTGAATTTGCATTCAGGGATTACTTGACTACTGGTATGACATGGCATCTGGTAGGACAGGACATCTGGTAGGAGAGGACATCTGGTAGGACAGGACATCTGGTAGGAGAGGGCATCTGGTAGGACATGACATCTGGTAGGAGAGGGCATCTGGTAGTGGTGAGAGAACACAATGATTGAGCTTTAAATTAAATTAAATTTTATGTTAATCTCCATTTTTTGATACAACGTCTAAGACTTTGACGATTCGAAAAGATTGATATTAAGATATAAAGGTTGACGGGTTATTTAAACAATTACCTGTTACATATATAAAAATAATATACATTTCTTCTATACGATACTTATTGCGCAGTTGCTCTAAACTGTCAGCCGCACAGCCTTAAAACGTATTGGCCACATACCTTAACTACAATATGGAATGGTCACCCGAATTGGGAACTGGCAGAAATTTAGACTGGCCCTTCTTAATATGTATGTTGAAGATCAAATAATTAAATAGTCTACAAAATGGGACTGAAAACCAAATTGTCTCACCCCCTCCCCGTTTTCCCAAGTTAAACATGTTTATAAATAAATTTCATAGCATAACACTCAGATTGTCCACTCGTCCTTATCGCGTGTCACCGACTCGGGTCATGGCACACTTTGATAGGCTTATCTTAAAAAAACAAACAAATTGTATCCCCAATAATACCATTGACTCCTTCTAATCTCTCCACCACAAAACATAACATACGACAAAAAGTAAGTAAAAAAAGACACACATTTTTTTTTTGACGTTCGGCTCTTGTCAAAGTTAAACGAATAAATAGAAACTTAAAAATAAAATACATATCCTTCCACCCTCAGGTCTCAAACAACAGGCCAGTCAAGAGTGAGTATGTGGTATAAGGTCTTGATTTGAGTACTTGGTTTTAGTACTTACTTTGTTTACTTGGTTTTAGGTCCTTAGTTTGTGTAATAGGGTTGGGTACTTGATTTGAGTATTTAGTTTGATTGAATGGTTTGAGTACTTTGTTTGGGTACTTAGTAGGGAACATCCGGGTATGTTTTCTTTTAACTAGTTGCCGGATCCGGAAAGTTTGCATTAATATTTGTGGAATCTGGAATCCGGATATCTCCACAGTTAAATTTAAGAGCTAAGAGGGTGCGCTTCACTTTTTTATATCTAGTATTTAGTACTTTTTATAAAAATATTTATTATCCAACAAATTGAGAGTTTCGGCTATCTACAATGACTACCTGTGACACTGTCAACTACAACCGAGAACATTTTACAATGATTGAAAAAACGAACTTGAACGAAGTTCAGTGCACTTAGTTGTGTGTACCAAGCGAACAGTGTTGTACAGAATGTGTAGTATGGTGTACAAGAAGGCGTGATCTAGAGCCATAATAAAAACTGTTCTTTTATTCAGACGATATAAGTTTAATAAACTGTTAGTTAATTTAGTTTGTTATCTTATGTAGTAAAGTAATATTTACAGATCTACTTGTAACTTTGTAATTTCATATTTTTTCTAACTTTGTATTGCATGGACTTGAATGATTTCATGATCAACACTTGTTAAGTTCTTTTGTTCTATATTAATAATTTAATGTATATATTAATTTGTTACTTAACCTATTTTGTATAATATTATAATATTCCCAGTAGACTAGAGTTTTAAAATTATAGTATATAATAACACGTGCGACTAGCATATTTTGTATTTTTAATTTCGCAAATCAAATCACTATGCAACTACCATTTAAAGGTAAACAGAAAAAGCAAGAATATATAATTATCACAATGATATAACTTATAACATAACTTACATGTACATTCTTAAATTAAAGTAGTAAATGATTGACTACTGTCGACGTATTAGTCAATGACAAACGAAAGCTAACTATCAGCCTATCCTAGTGTCCAAAGCAGGGGCGGATTAAGACTGCACGGGGCCCCTGGCAATCAAATAGGGGCCCTATCCAGCCAACGTCCCTTCAAATAAAATGATTTCTAGAATCTAATATAAGACTGTAAATAAATAGTTCATTGGTTCCTTGAGCATGCTTTGTCTGTTCTATGGGAACGGCTGTACCATCCAAAAATATTAATCATGTCAAAAAAAAAAAAAAAAGAAAAAAAAAACGAACACGACGAAATAAATGTTTGAAGTTTTTGTCGGTATATTAAAATTGAGTGGAAAATGAAAAATAATTTTAAAAATGTGTATTTTAAAGATATAAACAATATTCTATGATATGTTCTCTTAGTGAGCAATTCAAATCAAGTTTTTTCGATTATTAAAACTAGCGGGTCTGAATAGCGATCAGATTAATAGAAAGATTTATCAATTTATTTGATTCATTATATTTTCAAGGGTTGGTGCAAACATTTGTACACTTTTATTATAAAATATAAAAAGTTTGGGGGGGGGGGGCAAAACCACCTGGGGCCCCTAACTATAGCCCGTTCACCCCCCTTAATTCGCCATAGGTCTAAAGCGGTGGGACGAGGTGGTCGAGTGGTAGCGCGCTCGACTGGCGTACCGATGGTCACGAGTTCGAATCCACGCGAAGGCGAGGATTTTTTCCCGGGGCCCGAGGAGTCCCTGAGTCACCCAGCTCTGAATGGGTACCTAACCAGACAAACATACATAAATCGCATTTATAAGAACATTTAGGTTAATAGTTAGTAGTTAATATTTTTACTAGTAAGTTGTACAATGGTAATCAACAGTACTTGTTACTTTTAATTTTGTAGTTTGTTTCTTCAATTTCTAAGTTTCGAAAATTTAAGTGTTTGCTATTTCCAAATTCTTTTTCAACAACAATAACATCGAAGTTTATTCGGAGACAAGCTAGAATGCTTATCATCATTTACCTGCACCGCTGTGCTGAATGCTCTCTAACTATGCATTCTTGTTAAATGTAAGGATTTCTGGTTTTTGTTTTTTTATATTTTTTATATATTTGCATAAAATATTATTTTACTATTAATTTAAATTGATTTCATACATTCTTTACTGCATTAATATCTGGATAGTATCCGGATTTGCCATAAGTATTTGCCAAATACGGATAATGTAGAAAAACCCAGATATCCCGTCCGGATATCCGGCATTGCCGGATATCCTGCTATTCTCCAGTACTTAATTTGAGTACTTGATTTGTGTACATGGTTTTTGGTATTTTCCATAAAAATAACAAGATCCTCACGTGAATTTTTATCATTACTCAAAGTATCCTCTATTATTTCCATTTGTTTACCTTTCATAACTGTCTTCAAATCATTTATGTTTGACCATATGCCGTGAAGTAAATTACCTCCCTCTCTATAACATTTCGAGCATCATTGACCTCCTGACACAAAATGTTTCCAAAGGGGCCGGCCAAAAATTACGTCACGCTCCAGAGGGGGGAGGGGTGTAAGAAAGTGTGACAGTTTGTGACAGTGGGGGTTGTCCGGACATGTGTGACGTAACGATAATTTATGTTAAATTTTAATTATTTTGTTAATAAAAAATTTATTTTGTACGAAAGTGTGATGTTCTTTAGGGGGGGGGGCTTCCGAGATCTGTGACAGTTTGTGACAGGAGGAGGGGGGAGTTAATATGGTCAAAAATAGCGTGGCGTACTTTATGGACAGCCCCAAAGGCCATATATCATAGAAAGAAAATCCATTGTAACTAGAAAGTTTCTGCATCTTTTCGCGTGTTTAAGTTTTCGTCTGCCTCTCAGCTTTCCTACAACTGTCAAATTAACCTTAAAAATGACACGGTATGATATTTACTGCACCAGTGCGTTCCCACCAGTAGTCAGCATTGAGAACTACCAAGGGTGTGTGGAAATGGAAAAGAATTCGTAACAACCTTTCGATGTATCATAAATTTTCAAAGTACGTTTCCGTTAAAACAGCATGTACACAAACCAGGTTTAGTTAATTATTTGAATTAGGTTTAAATTCGGCAATAAACTTTCTTTCTATGGTTATTTGTTTACCTAGGCAAAACCAGTCTCAGCAACCCTCGGATGACTAGAGTGGTCCTCGTCGATTCGATGGACGAACAACATGTTTACTTCCTCTATGTTTGCCCGTTAAACTTTAAAAAAAAATTAAATTAATTTTTTTTTAAAAATATCTTTAAAAAAAATTATTATATTTTATAGATGATGGAGTGTAACCGAATTACAGGTTTGTCAAGGGTAAGGTAAGGGGCCGTCCATAATGTACTTCACACAATTTTTGATCATTTTTGACCCCCTCTCCCCTGTCACAAACTGTCACAAATCTAGTCCTCACTAAAGTACGTCACACTTTCAAATAAAAAAAAATTAATCCATAATTAAAATATTTAATTTAATACTCAAAATACACTTCACTATTAAACTGATTTAAAATATTAGAATTTTCACTTAAAATTAGGGATGTACGGGTAAAAAATGTTGAAAACCGGACGGAGCGGGATTTATGTTGTGAAATCCGGCCTGAGCCGGCGTCACATTTGTTAGAATGGCCAGATCCGTATTTGCCGGAGCCATTATGAATATATATAAATTAGGGTTTACCAGCACGCCGGATTTATGAAGTGAAATCCTCCCGAAGCCAATTCGTAAAATTAGCCGGATTCCGGATTTGCCGGAGATGGCGCCGAAATCAGGGATACCCCTACTTAAAAGAACGATTAGATTATTAAAATGACTTTAATAGTACAATAGTTATTTGTCAAAAGTTGTCACAGTTATTCAATGAAACAGTAATTGAATCTAGATCAAATTTGAAAACAAAAATTGCAAAATTTAGACTAGAACTACCTTTTCATTTACAATGGGTGAGGTCAAGTTTTAGATAATTTTCTGATTATCCAATCTATGGACACAGGATAAGAAGTAGATTAGCTAAACTTGACCTAACCCAGTGATTAAATAATAAAAAGGAAACAAAACAGTTTGACTTAAAAAGGACTAGATTGACCAATTATTGTGCTATATTGAATCTGTTTATTATGGTCCTGCACTGGACATCATCTTACCATCATCTTTCACCATCATCATTTCCTAGAAGGATAATGCAGACAGATCAACTCGTCCTCATCTAGCCAATCAAAAGCCTCTGAATGTGCATTTTCTCTTCTGGCATGGGTCTCTTTGCCTTCTAGAAGCGATTCTCAAAGGAGCGATGCGTTTTATCTGAGCTGATTCTTGAACAGCTTGGATGTGCACATTCTCTTGAGCTCGAGCACTTTGTTGTCCTTCATGTTTCTTTAACATTGTTGTGATGCAAAATAAAAGTGACAAACTTTGCAAATTCAATCAAGTAAGCTTGTCTGCAAAGATGGGCAATAAAGATCATATGGTTGTACTTTGGAAACTCCTGTTGATCTCGGCATAATGTCATCAAATTTGAGAGTTTGTACCACAAACAAGGAACGATATTCATGAGAATCTTCATCTGCTCTTTCTGAAGTTTTGAATCCATCAGTTGTTTGATTCCCACCAGAGTTGTATCATTTTTTGTAGGACGCTGATTGTGTTAAATAAATCTAGTATATCAGGATGATTGTTAAACAAATCTAGTATATCAGGATGGTGTTAAATAAATCTAGTATAATAGGATGGTGTTAAATAAATCTAGTATATCAGGATGGTGTTAAACAAATCAAGTATATCAGGATGGTGTTAAATAAATCTAGTATATCAGGATGGTGTTAAACATATCTAGTATATCAGGATGGTGTCAAACAAATCTAGTATATCAGGATGGTGTTAAACATATCTAGTATATCAGGGTGGTATTAAACAAATCTAGTATATCAGGATGGTGTTAAACAAATCTAGTATATCAGGATGGTGTTAAACAAATCTAGTATATCAGGATGGTTGTTAAACAAATCTAGTATATCAGGATGATTTTTAAACAAATCTAGTATATCAGGATGGTTGTTAAACAAATCTAGTATATCAGGATGGTGTCAAACAAATCTAGTATATCAGGATGATTGTCAAACAAATCTAGTATATCAGGATGATTGTTAAACAAATCTAGTATATCAGGATGATTGTTAAACAAATCTAGTATATCAGGATGGTGTCAAACAAATCTAGTATATCAGGATGGTGTCAAACAAAGCTAGTATATCAGGATGGTGTCAAACAAATCTAGTATATCAGGGTGATTGTTAAACAAATCTAGTATATCAGGATGATTGTTAAACAAATCTAGTATATCAGGATGGTGTCAAACAAATCTAGTATATCAGGATGATTGTTAAACAAATCTAGTATATTAGGATGGTGATAAACAAATCTAGTATATCAGGATGGTGTCAAACAAATCTAGTATATCAGGATGGTGTCAAACAAATCTAGTATATCAGGATGATTGTTAAACAAATCTAGTATATCAGGATGATTGTTAAACAAATCTAGTATATCAGGATGATTGTTAAACAAATCTAGTATATCAGAATGATTGTTAAACAAATCTAGTATATCAGGATGATTGTTAAACAAATCTAGTATATCAGGATGATTGTTAAACAAATCTAGTATATCAGGATGATTGTTAAACAAATATAGTATATCAGGATGGTGTCAAACAAATCTAGTATATCAGGATGGTGTTAAATAAATCTAGTATATCAGGATGGTGTCAAACAAATCTAGTATATCAGGATGGTGTCAAACAAATCTAGTATATCAGGATG
>MUZC01000125.1:594667-619727 GCA_002072015.1 Radix auricularia
TGACATTTGATTAGTTATTCCATATAAGGAAAAATAGAATTTAATTCTACTATAATTAAGTAGAATTGAGTACTATAATTAATGAAATATTAAATTGTCATGTGAATCAAGTATGCATGCAAAATTTCATCAAAATTGGATGATCAGAAGTGGTTCAAAAAAGGAATTCAATTTTTGCCCCGGAAAGACATCCAGACAAGAAAGCAAACTAAGAAAAACGTGGTAATAATAATAATAATAATAAAAGGGAAAGCCCTGACTGACTGACTGACTGACTGACTCACTCACTGATTCATCACTAATTCTCCCACTTCCCGTGTAGGTAGAAACATGAAACTTTGGGAAGTTGTTGGGTACCCTCTCACTACGAAAATTGGCGAAAAAGAATTTTTAAAAACTCGCTTATGTGGGGCCGGGGGCCCAAAAACTGTTTTTTTCTACGTCACTAATTCTCCAACTTTCCGTGTAGGTAGAAGCATGAAACTTTGGGAAGTTTTTGGGTATCATCTTACAACAAAAATTGGCTAAAATGAATTTTGAAATTCTCACTCATGGGGGCCGGGGTCCCAAAACGTATTTTCCTTATATACGATACATACTTATTGAAAATCAATATTTCTCCAACTTTCCGTGTAGGTAGAAGCATAAAACTTTGGGAGGTTGTTGGGTACACTCTGAATACAAAAATGGGTGTAAAATAATTTTTAAAATCTCACTCATGTAGGGCCGGGGGCCCAAAAACTGTTTTTACTACATCACTAATTCTCCAACTTCCCGTGTAGATAGAAGCATGAAACTTTGGGAAGTTGTTGGGTGTCCACTAACAACGCAAATTTGCTAAAATGAATTTAAAAAATCTTGCTCATGTGGGGCCGGGGGTCCAAAAAGTTTTTTCCTTATATAAGCTCTATAAAAATTGAAAATCACAAATTTTCCTATTTTCCGTGTAGGTAGAAGTATAAAACTTTTGGAATTTTTTTTAGTACATGCTCTCGACTATAATTTGGGAAAAAAAATAAATTTCCGACTCATGGGGGCTTGGGCCGAAAAACGTTTTTTTCCTTATATGAGCTATATAAAAATTAAAAATCACCAATTCTCCTATTTCCCGTATAGGTTGAAGCATGAAGCTTTGGAAATGTTTTGAGTACACGCTTTCGGTGAAAATTGGCCACATTTCATTATAAAACTCCCTCTCATGGGGCGCCGAGGGCCCAAATATAGCTTTTCTTATATTGAAAACCGACTGATCACTAATTCTCCAATTTTCCGTGTAGGTAGGAGCATGAAATTTTGGGATGTTGTTGGGTACCCCCTCACGAAGAAAACTGGCGAAAAAGAATTTTAAAAATCTCGCTCATGTGGGGCCCGGGACCCAAAAGATTGTTTTTCATCCTGATAATGGGTTTATAAAAATTGAAAATAACCAATTTTTCTATTTCCCGTGTAGGTAGAAGCATGAAACTTTGGAAATATTTTGACTGCATGTTTCCTACAAAAATTTGGAAAAAATAGTAAAATTTACTATTCATGGGGGCCGGAGCCCCCAAAACTTTTTTCCTTATATGAGCTATGTAAAAATTGAAAATCCCTAATTCTCCCTTTTCCCGTATAGGTAGAAGCATGAAAATGGAAAATTTTTGAGTAGACGCTCCCGACTTAAGTTTGCTAAAAATAATGTTACAACTCCCCCTCATGGGGTTTGGGGCCCAAATATAGTTTTTCTTAAATTAAAAACCGACTCATCACTAATACTCCAATTTTCCGTGTAGGTAGGAGCATGAAACTTTGGAAAATTGTTAAGTACCCTCTCACAACGAAATTTGGTGTAAAAGAATTTTTAAATAAACACTCATGGGGGCTAGGGCCTCAAAAACGTTTTTTCTCTAATATCAGCTATATAAAAATTGAAATCCTAATTTACCGCAGCAAAGCGCGGGTAAATTGCTAGTTTGCCATAAACCCGAACACTCTATCTATTATGGTTGAGGAAGAGTTGCATGATCAATATGGTGACACACTAAGCCGAAGTGTTTCAAAGGAAACAATGAAATACTTTCTAGGAAATGGCCACATGTTGAAAATTGAGTAAATTCAGTATCGTCATTTATTACTAAAAACTCTTTAAGATTATGCTCTCAATACTGACTCTGAGTCTTAAACTGTAATGTTCATATTAGCGCCACCCGTGAGCAGGCCATGCACTCCACTTTCCCTTAAGGTTCTTAATTGAAGGACCCCACCCCAGGGCCTGGAATAGGCAGCTAGGGTAACCCATTGAGGTGACTTATCTAATTTCCCAGGGGGTATTTTGCCTGGTGGAGCTTTGGCTATTCTCGACGTTAGGTATACTGACGGTGATGCCAAGTACAACGGAAATTATTGAAAAACATTAGTGAGAAAAATGAGTTCCGTGTCACAACTTCTTTTCTGACTCATGCCCTTCATATCTTGCTGAACTTTTGTCGTCAGCTACGCTCTCCTGCAGACATACGCATTCTCTGTGTTCCTAAGACACGCACTAAAACCTTTGGCAAAATGTCATTTTCTTTTTGTGCAGCCAAACAATGGAATTCTTTACCATTTAACATCCCTAGTATTTCAACTACTAAGTTCTTAAAGACTGCACTTAAGACACATATTTTCAAGATTATTTTTTTAAAATGATTAACGTCGCTGATGTATAACGTATTGTCATTTATGTAGTTAGTATGATATGTATGTTTATTTAATTAATATATGTATTGTTATCTCCATTTAAAGCGCTTTGAGCCCGGCTCCTTGCTGGGATACTGCGTCATATAAATTATAATTTTTTTTTTAATATTATTTAGGAACTTGAACTCATTTGTCTGAAAAACAACCACTGCACACCCCAACCCTTCGGAAATTAAATTTTCAAACAGAAGATGATAATGACAAAAGTTATCTCTCCTAGACAAAAGTCGTCGCCCCATACGAAAAAATACATAAAAATAATGTCCTCTGTAAGAAAAAGCATCAAATATGTTTAAACAAGGGCAACAGTTTTGGGAAGGAAACTGAATGACCTGATCTGAAGTATTAGGTCTGATCTTGTGACCTAAGTTAAAGTTGCTCTCAAACGACCAATGTTCCATCTAAGGTTCGTTGGTCCGTGTGCAAATTAAAAGTAACTTGTGTGCAACGTTTCACAGCATCCATTTTTGTGTTCAATTTTTTAACCAAATTTACTGCTTTGTAATTCTAAACCGCTGCGTGGCGTCGGTCAGATATCTGCGCAGCCGCGCAGCTTAAAGGGAACCTTGCAAACGATGTTGATCAAAGTACGAGAGCCGACTGACCTTTCGCATCTACTTCCGGTGAGAATTGAATACTGAACTGGTTTACGATGTCTAGAGTCTGGTTTTTGAAGAAGCCGCAGAAGACCAGCAGAAAGATGACGATGAGTCCGGCAGACAGAAAAAACACCTTTGGCCAAACCTTGATTAACTTCATTGCTGGCATGCTGAAAAGGAAGACTTATTTATACAATATAATAGCGTGTTACTACAAATCAAACTTCTATTTATTTTAAGCCTTTGAAATCTACGAACACCTCAGTAATGAACACCAACAAACACATATCAATAAACGTTAATGACGTTTTTCAGGCTTCTCTTTAAGCTTTGAATTTCGTAGTATGTGACGCTTAAATAACGAGGGGCGTTGAGTGATTAATTGTTTAAATATATGAGGGAGTAAGGCTAATGTTTTATGTATATAAATAATGTATTTATTGCTTATATGAGCTATATAAAATTTAGTTTATGCGTTAGCTACTGAGTATATAAATGGATCTGAACCAAAATTTGTATATGAAAAGTTTGTAGCCCATATTGAAATAATTAAGGAAACTGAACTTCTAAAGTCAATTTCTTCGAGGCCGGGGGACCCAAATATCTTTTTCGTAAATGTTAAAGATATTTCTCCCATTCAATTTTTAACGCTCTTGAGAAAAATATCCATGATGTAACTGAATTAAAAAGAACAGGTTTTTGAAATTGACAACTTGCACTTAATGTGCCAGGGGGCCCTTAATATGTTTTTTCCCCTTTATATTAGCTATATAAAAATAGTTTAAGTTTTATATAATGAGAAAATGAAATGATTTTGACAAAACTTAGTATATAAAATCTTAAGTGCTTATATTACATTAACACAAGGCACTGAACTTTTAATGTCCATTCCCTCAGAGCTGATGGCCACAAATGTCTTTTTTTTCCCCTGAACGTTAATAATCCTATTCCCTATTCAATTTTACACGATTTACAAAAATATAGCGAGTACGGTGGCAATAAAAAAAATTATCACTCATTTTGGTGCCGGGACCCTTAACAAGTTATTTACTTTTATAAGATTATCTATTATAAATTTACTTATTAGTTTGCTATGATATTTGGACTATTTTTTTGCACAGTTACGCGAAATTTTCTGCCATAATTGTTTTTAAAACACACGGCTTATTGGTTTCTTTAAATTTATTCATATTACTAAGATTGTTGCAACGCACGACGGGTTTTCTTAAACAAATCTAAAAACTATAATGGATGAAAATGTTCCAGAAAAACTAATATAAAAAAAATTATCAAATGCTAGTTCAATTTTCAAGTTTAAAAGACTATGCAAACAAAAAGAGAACTTTATTAAAAAAAATTAATGCTACCGATTTAAAAAAGAATACAGAAAAATTAACACTTAACTCAAAAATGAATATATAAACATTGTAGTTTCTAAAGATAACAATAAAAACGTATGGCCCTTTATTAAATCTACAAAAAACTACTGCTTGTAGGGTGCCTACGCTGTCCTACTTTTTGTTCAAAAGCCCAAATGACGTATCTTTCTTTAATAAATACACAATATTAAACTTTCTGAAATGTACACATTGTATTTTATAATTATAAACCCTCAAATCCTATTTACATCGTCCCCTTTTTCCATATTATAATATAAGCTAATAAGAATGCCGGACTATCACCTGTTAATGACCATAACACATAATATACAGAAGAATAGATAAGCACCGAGACAAATATGATATATCAACACGGCCTTAGAAAATACAGAAAATTTAAAACAAAACTAATAGGCTTAATAGAAGATTTGTCAAAAGGCTTAGACAAGAATGACACAATAAATACAATGATACCCCTTCTCTTAAAAGCATTTGACAATTTCAACACTTTAGTTTACTAAAAAAAAAACTTAATTACTATTTTATCTTAGGTCCCTTACATCAGTGCGTCTCAAAGTGGTGGTCCGCGGACCGGTAACGGCCCCTGTAGACCATCAACTGCCGGTCCGCGGAAGTTATCAAGAAATGAAAAATTCATGTTATTCTATCCTTAAGTTTTACTTAAGTTTGAGAATCAAAAATATAATGTATCAACTTGTCACCCTACGTCACTTGATTTGACATCAAAGCGCCTGTGATCTCCCCGCCAGCTTTCTTGTTTGATGCCCGTCAGTCAATTTGGCAATTCTGATGTGGTCTATACAAGATTTAAAAAAAAAAAAAAAGCTATCGGGAACGGCCTTGAATATTTCAGAACTTGTTGAATTTGTTTGTAATGAAGTAGAAAAGAAATACTCTCCTTGAAATTTTCCCAAGCACTGACCATTCACGGTTATGAAGTGACATCGCCCCCTTTTTTAATGAAATACATCCCTGTCAAATAGTCATAGCAGAGGCGTCGCTAGGGTTTGGGTCACCCGGGGCGGTAGCTCATGGTGTCATCCCTTCACGACTTAAGGTGGCGTCCATAGATGACGTCACGCGAGGGTGCTGATTTTTACCCCCAATGCCCGCGTCATACTCTATCACAAAAATTTAGACACCCACCCCCTTTTTCCGACATGACGTCACAAACCTTTGACACCCCCTCCCGCAAAAAAGCCGTATCTTCTAAGTGAAATTATCATGTGGCAAATTATTTTTTGTCATTTAAATATTATTTAGTGTATCTCTGCACTCTAATATCAAAACACGCGTGAAGCCATTGAAAACGCCATTAAAAAAATTATAAGCAATCAAATATTTAAGTGGAACTTTTATTTAAAGGTGAGCGTTTTTGATGTGACGTCACATTTTTTAAACACATTCCTCCCTCTCGTCAGAGGTTCGTCACACCCAGTGGCATAGCTAGGGGCGCAGTGGGGGGGGGCGTCGCCACGGGTGGCACTCATTTAGAGGGCGGCATTTGCAGGAATTTGAAAAGTAAAGCCATTTCCGACAACTGCCCCTTTTTTTGGAAGGGGGAAAACCAAGGTGCATTTTTTTCCTTAATTTCAAGTCTTAATTAACGGATTTGTGCAACATTTGTTTGATTACATAGTTGTTATTGTATATACGCCAAACCGTTCAAAAAATTTAAGCTCTCTTTAAAAGGTATCGATTTGTTTGGAAAATTAAGTGGTATACGTCACAGATGGCGCTTTTATAAGAAAACTTTACACAAAAGAACAACAACACATTATCGCTGTACTATTTATATCGCTACGACAGGCTTTGCAAGGAATTTCGACATGCGCAAAATGACGCACTAACAAGTACCAACATGCTGTGGTAGTTCAAATATTGTGTTTAACTTGCAAGTAATTTATTTTAAGGTTTCAGTTTACATAAAATTATTGTAAGGTAACTTATTATAACTTATATTTTTCCATTAAATAAAGGTTAATCATTTAAAATGTACGCCTATCCAAATATAGTGATGTGTAAATAATAAAAATTCGTCTATTTTATGGAAAATTATTAAGATTTATGGCAAGAGCGTGAAAACATTCTAATTTCTCCGTTAATAAACACCACAATAACATAAATAATTTCGAAAAAGACACACTTAAAAATTTCAAGCATCTTGGAAAATTGACATCTGAGGTAACTAGGTAACTATTCTTCACCAATAGTCCTGGTGAAAAAAAAAGATGGCTCCACACGTTTTTGTATTGATTACAGAAAACTAAACGCCATCACGGTAACAGATGCAGAACCCATACGTAATCAGGAGGATTTATTTATTCAGCTGAGACATGCTAAATATTTCTCGAAAATAGACTTGGTAAAAGGATACTGGCAACTACCGGTAGAAGTAAACTCTAGGAAATACACCGCTTTTCAAACAGACATAGGATTGTATCAGTTTAAATACATGCCTTTTGGGTTGTGTAATGCTCCAGCCACCTTCGCACGTGGCATGCGCCGTGTTCTCGGGGATCAGAAAAATGTTGTCAGTTTTTTTGATGATATTTGCGTGTTTGGGAGGTCCATAACTGAGCATAATCAAGCACTGGATCAGGTACTTGACAGATTGAAAACCGCGCGGTTGACTGCACGACCGACCAAAATGGAGATTGGGTTTACGGAAATAGAGTTTCTGGGTCATATAGTAGGAGGGGGTGCACAGAGACCTAACGCCTGTGTAACCAGTAAAATACTAAATATCAAACAACCTAGCACCAAGAAGCAAGTTAGGAGCTTGTTGGGATTGGTGGGATATTATAGAAAATTTGTTCCAGACTTCGCTAACATCTCTAGTATACTGTCAGATTTAACTAAGAAGGGAAAACCGGAAAAGGTGCAATGGACTAGCCAATGTACGGAAGCACTTGATAAACTGCAAAAGGCTTTATCCACGCAACCAATCCTTATGCTGCCAGATCTAACACGGGAGTTTGTAGTCAGAACGGATGCGAGTGAGTCCGCAATAGGGGGATGCTTAATGCAGGAACGAGAGGGACTACTACATCCTATAGCGTATGTAAGTAGAAGACTTTTACCGCGTGAGACCCGATATGCGGTAATTGAAAAGGAATGTTTGGGGGTCGTTTGGACGGTCAAAAAATTTTCAAGATATCTTTTTGGTAGTCACTTTACAATAGAGACTGACCACAAACCATTGACTGTGCTACATACAGCTAAGACCATTAATAATAGAGTTGCGCGCTGGGCGTTAACATTACAAGAGTACAAATTTACAATCAGACCGATTCCAGGGGCTGATAATACATTGGCGGACATACTTAGCAGACAATGGTAGAGAACCGTTTAATTGAGCTACTTGCGTCGTTTATCTATAATAGGTTTTATATATGAATTACTTGTTAACTTTTAGCTATGTGTTTTCTCTTATGAATCTGATTGCTNTAATTCATAAATTCTGTTATTAGAATATAGAGAAACGACTGGTCTATAGCATGCAACATCCACTATGTGAACATGTAATAATTTGATGAGAACAATAACTTTAAGGGCTAAAAGTTTTCTTTGCACATGTATATATTGTTTAACTAAGAATGTGATTGATATTGATAACATGCATGTTTAAATTTAAAATGTCAACCTTTCATTTTTTGCATTGATTTTATAAAGCATGTATTTTGCATAGTAATAAGCTTTGCTTCCCTCGAGTGTGAGGTATTGTGATAGAGTAGTGGTACAAACAGTATGAAAACCTGTTGGTTTTTCACATTGTACACCCTGATTAGTTATTCAGTTATGAGATTTTATGGTTTAGAAATGTACAATTTTTTCTGAAATGTTACATAGCAAGCATTTCACATGTGATTATTCCAAATTTTGAAAGGGCTATTTGTTATTGATATCTTAGTGTGAAAGTTTGGTATTGGGATGAAAGCACACACCAAAACATAAACACCATATTCATTGTATAAACTCGCGACATTCTTGCTAAGGTCGCTCGTGAGGAGGGGGGTGTCACGGTTAGATGTTATGGTGTGAGAATGACTGAGCGAAAATGTAGGGTGAATGATAAACAAAGCGTGAACACCCGTGGACTTGAATACTCGCTCACCGGGTGTTCACAGGGGAGTGTGTAGAGATGTCAGGTGAGAGTGTCAATGAGGGAACAGTGTGTATTAAGCAGGCAGAGGGACGAGTGTTGAGCGTGGACCAGGACAGTCCTGTTTTATCGATAAGTTGAGAGAGAGACAAACACAGTGAATGTATTCTATGATAGCTGCTACACTGTATTGCTATGGATATAGATATGTCAATATATACTGTAAATAAACGTCATTTTCTCTGTTGAGTCAAGTCTCGTGAATACTTTTACCACACTACTGTACGCCTGATGTTATATCTGTGGTCAAAACGGGTGAAACTAAAAATCCCCCTAGACAGCGAGTCCGCCACAATCAGATGCTGGAATTTTACTATGTCCAATGTAATCTTAGCTGTTCTATGTTATCTCATTTTATGGGAACCCGTCCTTTTTAAATTAATGCAAACCCAAATTCACGGAACAAAGATATGTTCTAATTACGGTCGCCAACTC
The DNA here is from genome assembly GCA_002072015.1 of Radix auricularia. Lineage (NCBI taxonomy): Eukaryota > Metazoa > Mollusca > Gastropoda > Lymnaeidae > Radix > Radix auricularia. The sequence goes on from MUZC01000125.1 coordinate 603,985, forward strand.
AATAAAATAACATTTACTAACAAAGATAAGACCTCTCAACAATATTTACAGACAAAAATTTTTTTAAGGACACATTTAACATAAAATATTGACCTTAAAACGAACGAATATGAAACATAATCCAAGCATTGTAGCTAAAAAATGTAAATTATCCATATAAGCACGTCTGTGTTACCATGACTCATATTTTATAACGTTAGTTTATTGTATGACATTCATCACCACTGACAGTGTTTAATTCCTCCTGCTTATGATAAAACATTTTTACCGGCATCCTTCCGTCTCGCGAGACGATGGTGCATCACCGTTGGGTTGGGTTGCATTTTCTCGAGTGACTGTGCAGTCCTATCCTTGAGTGACAGTCTTTGCCACAGTTTTTACACACGAGTTCTGTGCTTCCAAATGTTTTTACAGTCAGTAAAGTCAGTTTTTACAGTCAGTAAAGATTCCAACATTGGCGTAGACAATTTGTTACTCAAGTTGGTTTTCAATAAACTAACAGCAGAAAAAACGCGCTCTACTTCTGCTGGTTGATGTGGAAGCGCCAACATTGTTTGTGCAAACTTCAAAAGTAGCGGAAATCTGTACTCTTTGTTTTCAACTAACGATCATTCTAAACAAGTCCTTCTTGCCGCGATGCGTTTCACCGTGAGAGCCTAGCTGTACAGAAAGCTCCTACAGTATATTAATACATTAATTTAGGGATGCCACTAAAACAATTTAAAAATTAAAATTTGAATAAGAAAGTAGATGTCACAAGCGTGATTTCCTGATTTTTTAAAAAAAGTTTAGATTCCACGTTTTGTGAATTTCTTTTTTACGGATGTCTTAATTTATTTACGGAATTTGACGGACAGGAAATTTTACGACAAATCTTTACGGACTGTCCGTAAATTTACGTACGGTTTGCACCCTGGTACTAGCACAGAACGCTGTAATAGAGAGTTGGAGATTTCTACTGAATGCCGAGTTAGAGTTAGAAAAAATATAAGTAGTGAAACTTAAGAAGACGTTGTTCTATCTTAAGAGCAAAAAGTACAACGAGAAATGTTTATTCATAGTTGTAATTAAAAAATAAAATTTTAAAAGAAGCGCTGATGAGTTACATGTCCTTGCAAGAAAATATTCGTGAACTAAGGTATCTTCTGTCAAAAATGGCGGATGTTTTAAAAATAAATTTATTTCAGCTGCAATCTATTAATTTAAAAAAATGTACATCAGAATAGAAACCAGTGTAATACAGAACTTTCATTTATTTTATCTGTTTTAATTTTATTCATTTATTTCCAAATTTACCAATTTATGCGGACGTTCGAAAAGAGTAATTTTTGGTTCAGTAATTTGGTGCGCTGTGTTTAAATAATTAGTAGCGTCACGGACGGTAAATACATTGCAATTACGTTTATTACATCATACCATGAAGCCTACTGAATGAAGAAGTTGAACATCAAATACATTTTTTTATTGGCATTGATAAAGATCAGTTTAATATTGAAAGAGGAAGGATTGCTAGGGGTCCAGATTGTTTAGGATAAAAAAAAACTAATGTGCATAGTTTAACAGCTTACCATTTTTACTGTGCAAACTTTTTGACATCTCACAAAAATACATGCGACAATTGGACCTATACTTATTAGAATAAATTTTAAATTTGTTTAAATCAAAATAGTATAGTAGATTATAATTAAATAAACAATAATTATAAATGTATATTTCTGTTCAGCGGTATCTTTCGCGTATAAAGCAACCAAATGCCAACATACCCATGTGCCGCTAATATATTCTGGGGCGATATGGCGTCTGTATTTCAACGAGATCCATATATTTTACAGACTTCGTCAAGGTTAATCTGATGTTCATAATTCTGACAGGATTTAATCCTCATAAGCAAGTCTAAATGTAATCCTTCCAACATATTTCTAGATTCTACTTTTATAGAATTCATTAGGCTAAATCCAAGTTCGCAAACAGCGCTCGATGCAAAAAAAAAAAACACCTAGCACAACTATCCAACATGGTTGCAATGTCGCTGAATTATTCCTCAGTCATAAGAAACTGAATCACCTCGTCGAAAGTCTGAATCAAGCCACATTTTATTTTTTTTCTTCAAACACAAATCTTAAATTACGATACTGATCTAAGTTTCTGCAAAATGTCTTCATAGCTTTTCAGAATACTTTGTATTTAGAAAATAGGGAACAAAGTTTCCTAGTTCAAAATTAAAATTTGACGTGTCGACTAACGCTTACAACTCAATTATTCGCCATAACATCAAGTCGCTTTCAAGAAATCTAGAATCTACTTACCAACTCAGACATTCAACGAATTAGAGGATGGTTCTCATGTTTTCATCGTTTCAGCCTGAAAACATTTAAACAGCCTTTGCAGAACAATGAACATTTTCTCCAGGGTGCTAGCCTCCGAGGTTATTGATCCTTCCCTTTTTAAACTGGTATGCCTTCATGGCCATTAGATTTTTCCATTGTAACAGCTTGCTGAATTTGGTAGTTCTCCAAATACTCCATGATAGACACCAAGGAAAAGTTGTAAACTGTGGATAACTGAGTTTCTTTAAGCGCAGTATTCAGTAAGAACTAATATGTAATTGTTCAACAATGCTTGTAAAGCAAAGTGCTGTGAAAGCCATCTGACTTCAGTGTCGTATAAACAGGGCAAACTGAGTTGTTATTTAAAAACCCTCCTTTCAGCACTCTGTCACCTCCTTCACAGCTCCCATTGTTTCGATTAAAATATCACACTGGCTTGTTCATGACAGCAAAATCTTTTTTGTAGGATTTCGGAGAGTGATATCAAAGTCTTTGTTATGAACTAAGGCTAGACACCAATGTCAATTATTTTTATATATTAAAAGGAGTTTTTAATATTGTTCTTGTATTAGGGTTAACAAAAGCTGTGAATGTGTCTAAGGTAGAATAAGAAATAAAGTCAATACTAACTTTTCCGACAAAGGCGCAGATATTCTTTTTTTCCGTATTGAAAATTGCTAAGTGGTAACTCAAAACTTAAAGCTTAACATGAATATTGATGGATATGGGACCTATGAACCGGATGAATACCTAAATATAAACATGCATATCTATGTTTTCACGCCTTAACAAATATTTTAAAAAAAATTAACTCAAAGACATTGAATTCATATTTTTTCTCTAAAATAACAAAGAAAACCAATCTTTTGATTTTTTTTAAAATAAAAAAATCGTATTCCCCCCTACTCTCTGTGTGGGACGGAGGAGGGGGATGGGATTCGTCCATGATGTCAATACTTGAAAGCAAAGTTTGCTAAAACAGAAGATACCGCATCTTTCATATCAGGATTCTTTAAAGATCTCTCTGGTACGACGGTTCCTTTTTGTCTTCATAATTTGTTTTATTTTGTTTGTGCGTTGGAAATGTTTTATTATTGCAATTTAACTGATATTTTTCAATACAAAGTTTTCGCTTTTAACGTATTTTATTGTAGTCTAGATTTTCTATATCTTTTTCTTTCTAGTTGAAAGAAATGTGTCTTCTTTTTTCTGGCCTAAAATTGAACACAGTACAATTTTAGACTTTGGTGTCACCCCCTAATGGGGCGTCTCGCCCCTCACCCCCCTAACGACGCCGCTGAGTCATAGTCATATGTAATGAGTAAAAATTAGTTATTTGACATATTAAAAAGAATACTTACCAAAAGGCTGCAGAAGATTTTAAATCAATTAAAATCTTGATTTGTTAATCGTGAAGAACAAATTCCAAAATAGTCGAGCACACTCCATTAGGTTGAGGAAAAAGCTGGCAGAATGCAGTATCAGGTTTTCAAACAGTTAATATGCCGTCAGAAGCGGAAGGAAGAAGAGTTTTAACGCATGTGCAGACTTTAAAAACCAGTAACTATTAAAAGTAATCAAACATGACAGAGGAATAATCGAAGCATTTTAATTCTGTTTTTTTATATGCTTCCTTTTTTTTTAACGACTGGTCCAACTATTTCACGACTATTTCCCGACTTTCAATACCGTGAAAATTAATTTTAAAATTCTCGACTTTTGCCCGGTTTCCCGAATGAGTGGGAAACCTGGCGATTAATACATTGTTAGTAAATGTCAGATAGAATTTAAATATTGTGTGGGTGAGAGTACGGATGGCACTGCATCCATGACTGGCCGGTGTTCCGGAGCTGTGAACAAGATAAAGGAATTATCACCAAATGCCTTTTTAACCCACTGTTTTATTCACCATGAAAGATTAACCACCAAGCAAATGTGAACAGAACGAAACTAAGTGCTCAGCGAAGTTGTAAAAGTTGTGAACCATGTCAAGACAATTGCTCTAAATTCAATATTATATGCTGCATTATGGGACGAAATGGGGGCTAAACACAAACAGCTCTTACTGCATGCTAAAGTGCGTTGGTTGTCATGAGGCAAAAGTACTATCAAGAGATTTTTTAATTGTTAAGAGACGAGCAGTGTCTGCAGGAGAAAAAGACAGATATGTATCAGCTATTCCGAAATGCGAATGGAACATCAAAGTTAACTCTATTACCTTTCTATCTTTGCCATTTTTAATCTCCACGCAAGGAAGGGTGGCTTCATTATTTACAATGGCAGACAAGATTGATTGACAGAAACGGAAGCTAGACGCATGGAGATTGTTTCCATATCTTTCACAATTTGGCAACAACTATCGATAGTGAGGATGAAGAGCTTGATGTACAATCTCTACTGAAAGTCATCATTGAGCACTTGACAAGGCTTCAGTTTAGTCTTTTTCAAAATTATTCGATGACATGTCGAATATAACAAAACGAATTTAATCTTAATCTTGTGCGGCTTTAGGCTATGCAGTTGCTCATTTAGCTATCACGGTGGTTGAGTGAAAATCACGCCAGTATTAAACCTTGAATCACCAGAAGATAGAAGAACCAAGACTAAAATAGTAATAATACTTATTACACATAAAGCAATAATTTCTAATTAAGAAATAGAACACAAAGATACTTAATAGAACCCTCAGATAGACATAATGATAAAAAACACATTCGTTATCCTGTTACTAAGACACATACACACTCTAGTTTTTCCCCTCCGGAAAGTCTGGCGTGGATGGGTTGCCTGAAAAACCAAGAAAACCAAAACTGAAACAACATCTAAAACTCTAATAAGAATGCAGGACTACACAAAAATAAAACATAAGTGTGAGACGCAATAATTTTCTTCATAGAAGGAGCGTATATAGCAGATGAGAGAATATGTTTTTGGATACGCTCGAAATATCGTCAATGAACATGTTTACCTTGTCATAAATGTACAACTTGAATTTTATTCTGATTGTTGTTTGATTCGCCAACTAAATGTTTCATATGCACGTGACTGCAGAGAGTGGAAATTTATGTACAGCGTTGGTTGTGTATATGTTATCCAATTTATCGATAACCCGACCCCTGAGCCTCTTAACTTTTCATCGGGTAATTAATTATCTATTATTCAAATTCTTTTCAAGCATGTTCCCAAAAGACATATTGTGTTATTTTCACAGTGGGCAGGTAGCGATTAGAGCACAAAAAGACTAAGCTTTAGATTGAATTTCGATTTTATATTTGATATCCACTTTTTATTTCAGAGCAAAGACTTGGACGATTAGAAAAGACTGAAATTTAGCAGTAACGTAGCTAGACATTAAAATGCCGCGTGTCTTGGCCTCTTTGTGTGTGTGTGTGTGTGGGGAGGGGGGCTGCATTTTGACATTCAACATCATGAAATGAGATTATGTACATTCCTTTCGGGGCCCTCCTCAAGTGGGCACCCAGGGCTCTTTCAAATTTTGACCCCCTTTCACCTACCCTAGCGGTTTATTACAACAGGAATAGCATTTAATTATATAGGTCTTTATAGTTATCTCTGTATTAGAAATATTTGACTGGGTCCATCGCTTTCCACGTAAAAATCACACACTAATTAGAGAATTATAATTTTTTAATAAATAACGAAATATGTATCACAACAGCATTTTACAAACTTCACAATCTTCATTTACACGTTAAAAAATAAACCCCTTGCATCTTGTGACAATTGTAATGAAATTTTTAAATCCTTATCTATCAAATAAAGAAAGTACTCATATAAAAGCCACAGCTCAATGTAATATGCGTACACGGGAATTTGCGCAAAGTAGCTTGACAATAAAATATTTTTGAAAGCGCACCGCTTGAAAGTCTTAGAACAAATGCTGCACAAAATCTAACTCGCTTTGAACGTCCGCGTAAACTTGTTCAACATGAGATTACATTATTTTTCTGATTGGCTGTAGGAGTCTTTAGGGGCCGTCCATAAAGTACATCACGCTATTTTTGACAATTTTTCACTCCCCCCTCCCACTGTCACAAACTGTCACAAATCTCGGAACCCTCCCCCCCCCCCTTTAAAGTACGTCACATTTTCGTACAAACATATTTTTTATTAACAAAATAATTACAAATAACATAAAAAAACGTGACGTCACACATGGCCGGACACCCCCTTCCCGTTGTCACAAACTGTCACACTTTGTTAAACCCCCTCCCCCCTCTGGAGCATGGCGTACTTTATGGACGGCTCTTTAGGATTTTCAGGGTCTAATCGCTATAGATGTCATAACAGAAAATTGCATTTTATTATATAAGGATTAGCAATATAGGAAGATTATGTAGGCTTAGCAGCGGAAAAATGGGATTTCAGTTAGCTAAATTCCCATTCAAAACACGAATTGATTTCTGTAACTGTTACCTATGTAACGTTTCTAGTTGGACCTCTTTCACTCTTGTAGGCGTGTTACTGACAAATTGCAACTTGAATTAAAAACACAAAAGTCCTTCAGAACATATTGAACTTTAATCCAACACTAAGAATATATATATACATTTTATACATCAGAGAAATCAGTTTGGCGTCTTGCCATCTACTCATGCACACATCCAACTCTAACTACCACTGGCGCCCTCTAGCCTTCATTCGTCACGTGATCTCTCTCTATACCAATCATATCTTAATTACTATCATGTGACAATTTCATTCAAGATCATGATGGGTATACTAAATATGTTAACTTCATCGTCTTTTCTGTATGTCTTTCGTGATTCCGCGTGAAAACATGAGTTATTTTGTTTTTTTAATTTAAGAAAAAAATACGTTTGGGCCCCAGCGTCACGAGGAGTCAAAATTTAAATATCTTTTTCGCCTGTTACCATTGTTGAATTGCACAACAGCTTCACAAACTTTTATACTTCTAAATACACGGGAAATAGCAGAATTAATGATTTTCAGATTTTATATATCTCTTAATAGGAAAAAAAGTAGATTTGGTCCCCAGGCCCCCAAAGACTGGTAATTGTATTATTCCTTTTCCAAAAATATAGTCATGAGAGCGTACTGAACACCTTTTGAAAGTTTCATGCTTGTACCTACAGGGACATTTTGAAAATTAGTGAAGCACCTCTATGTTTGACCCCTTTTACCATCCCGGAAGTGTACACAACAACTTCCCAGTTTCATGCTTCTACCTACATGGAACCTTGGAGAATTAAGGATCAATCAGATTTAAATTTTAAAAAAAATTGTTTCCGGTGTAACAGGCCAGATTAAACCCCTGACCAGAATATACCCGGGTATAATCTGGCCTAGGCCAGAAAATACCCCCCGGGGTTAAACTGGCCTAGGCCAGACATACCCGGGTATATTCTGGTCAGGGGTTTAATCTGGCCTGTTACACCGGGGCCCCCAGTAAGTGATAATTAAATTTATCTTTATTTATTTTAACATTGCGGATGTTTACTCCTCAAATTCTCTAAGTTTCATGCTTCTACCTACACGCGAAATAGGAGAATTGGTGATTTTCAGTTTTAGTGTATCTCATATAGAAAAAAAAACTACATATGGGCCACCGACTTAATAAGTGATAAAATTAAATATTTTTTCGCCTTTTACCATTTTCAAAACTTACTCAATAACTCCCTAAAGTTTCATGCTTCTACCTACTCGGTAAATACTTAAATCTTTATAGTGCCAATTTATAGATAAACAAGTTTTTGGGCTCCCGGGCCCACAAGAGCGGGAATTAAAAAATTTTTGGGGACAATTTTCGTTCCGAGAGGGTACCCAAAAAGTTCCCCAAATTGCATGCTTCTACCTTCACGGGAAGTGGGAGAATTACTGATAAGTGAGTCAGTCAGTGGGGGGCTTTGGCTTTTATTATTATACGAGTAACAAAGTCCATCCAAGGACGTTTCCCCGTCTTATAGGTGGCATGCAGGGGCGGATTAAGACTGCAAAGGGCCCCGGGCTGCAATCAAACGGGGGCCCTATCCAGCCAGCGTCACTTAAAATGATTGTTAACAGCTAATATAAGACTGTAACTAAATATTAATAATGAAACAAAAAAAAAACAAAAAAAAAACGAACACGAAGAAGTATCTGTTTGAAGTGTTCGCCGGTATGTTACAATTCAGTGTGAAAACAAAAACGTTTAATTCCACTGCTGGGAATCGAAACCCGGGTACCGCTGGCATCACAAGCCATTACTCTCTCCACACGGCCAGCGGAGCTCGTCACAACGGAGAAATTTTAAAAATATAAACAACGATTTAAACTATGTTCTCTAAGGGAGGCAACTATATCCAGTTGTAGAGATAATATTTATTAATTTATTTTATTTATTATATTTCCAAGGGTTCGTGCAAACATTTGTACACTTTTATTCTAAAGTATCAAAAGTTTGGGGGCCCCTAAACCGTCGGGGGCCCGTAGCTTTAGCCCGTTCAGCCCCCCCTTAATCTGCCATAGGTGGCATGTTGTATCTCCACTCCAACAGCCATCTCGATCGGCCATAAATGTTAAATCCCAACGCTAACCGCTCATTTCTGGTTATTTTTTATTATTATTCTGGTTATTATTATTATTTCTGTTTTTTTTTTGTTTTTTTTACTTTTTATATACATGTTTATAAACTTATTAATATTAATTAATTTGATTAAAAAATCCTTACCACACTAATATCCGAATACTATTCGTATCTGCGATCAGTATTTCCTGAATCCAGATAGTGGATAAAATCTCGATATCCAGTCCGGATATCCGCATATCAGGCTGTTCGCTAGTTTATTATGACAACAGAAATAGAATTTAATATTATATACGTGTTTATAATTATCTCAAATATTAGAATTATTGGATTTGGGGCATCAATTTCCACGTAAAATTCATATACTAATTACAAAAATTATAATTATAATATTTAATTAATAATGAAATATTTATAATAACAGAATTCTACAAAATCCACAACTTCATTTACATGTTTAAAAAAATAAATCCCTTGCATCGTGTGACAATTGTAATAAAACATTTTTTACGTATCTATCAAATAAAAAAGTACCCGTAATATAGCCACAGCTCAATTTAAAATGCTTACACGAAAATGTCCGTACTGTAGTTTGACAATAAAATATTTCTGAAATGCACCGCTCAAGATAAAGTCTTGGAAAAAAATACTGTACGAAAACTAACTCACTCTGTACGTCAGCGTAAACTTGTTCAATATGAGATTAATTTTTGTTTTCTGATTGGCTGTGGGAGTTTGAGGGACCAATCGCTATCGATAACTGCACATACAATTGGCTTTTATTATATAGGATATATATATATATATATATAATAGATATGGTACCGATTAAAATTTAACCATTAACTTTAAAAACTCACAACGATTAATTTCATGAATTAAATGTTATTTTAGATTAAAGCCAATCGTCTCAAGAGAAGTAACAAAAAAAAAAGGCAATTGACATTTTTTCATTATAATGAGACATTTCTTATGTCTCAAAGACATAGAAAAATTATATTTTTAACTTTTTAAACTGCTATGGACTGTTGTACTATGTTCGTCAGCGATACCGATCCTGCGATCTGGGCCATTTTGTGGTTAATTAATTATTTTTAAATACATTTTAAAAAAATAAATGATTTATATTTTCTCAAATTCTAATCCAATTCTTATTAATTAAAATTATTTCTATCGATATTTAATCGATACAATCTTTAACAATTATATATATACATATACCAGAGATGTACCGCGCCTTGCAGCGAAATTGTTCCGCCTTAAACGTTCTAATACGAAGGTTAAAATATATAACTTTTTGTTTGTTAACTATCCCTGTGTGTACGATGATTTAAGTTAGAATTTCTAGTTGTAAAATATACATTTTTGTCCTGATTATAATATTGAGCATTCAAAATAAAGTTTATACATATTACCTCTTGATTCTATACTGTTGAGACTATTCTACGTACAATAAAGAGTACTGGGGAAGTACACTAAAAATTCATTAAGGTTAAAATTCATTTTCAAAACTTGTATAGCAATATAACTCAAAGCTATAGAGCAGACTTAGCAAAGAATGGTATTTGGAATAAAACACATATGGTGTTTCACACACACTAAGAATTTTAAAAAAAGGCTAATTTATCCATTAACACAACAAAACACAACAAAAAAGAAAATATTTAAGAAATCGCCATGCAAAATAAACTAAGATTTTTTTCATAAATAGTTTACACACTTTATCCCCAGTCTCACTCACTAATTCTCTTCTTCTCTATACTACTTTACGAATCCATGTAAATCTCCTCCCCAAGACCATCTCTAAATAATCATGCGTGACTCTATTTTCTGTGTAACACACTTGACCTTACTCATTCGAGCTCTGACACACTCTCTCTTTCTCCCTAACTCGATGTCTATCATTTAATCTCATTAACTATTTTTAAAAAAAAAGCTAACTCCATTTTCCGTTTCTTTGTTCGATTTCTTTCAATACGTCTGCTTTAATTATAATCCCTAAAATCATTTACTCACTCTCCATCAATCACTCTCTATTGCTCACTCTCCATCACTCACTCTCCATCCCTCACTCTCCATCTCGCACTCTCCATCCCTCACTCTCCATCCCTCACTCTCCATCCCTCACTCTCAATCACTCACTCTCCATCACTCACTCTCCATCCCTCACTCTCCATCACTCACTCTCCATCACTCACTCTCCATCACTAACTCTCCATCCCTCACTCTCCATCACTCACTCTCCATCACTAACTCTCCATCACTCACTCTCCATCACTCACTCTCTATCACTCACTCTCCATCACTCACTCTCCATCACTCACTCTCCATCACTCACTCTCAATCACCCACCCTCAATCACTCACTCTCAATCACTCAATCTCCATCACTCACTCTCCATCACTCACTCTCCATCACTCACTCTCCATCACTCACTCTCCATCACTCACTCTCCATCACTCACTCTCCATCCCTCATTCTCAATCACCCACTCTCAATCACTCACTCTCCATCACTCGATCTCCATCCCTCGATCTCCATCCCGCACTCTCCATCCCTCACTCTCCATCACTCACTCTCCATCCCTCACTCTCCATCCCTCACTCTCCATCCCTCGATCTCCATCCCGCACTCTCCATCCCTCACTCTCCATCACTCACTCTCCATCACTCACTCTCCATCACTCACTCTCCATCACTCACTCTCCATCACTCACTCTCTATCACTCACTCTCCATCACTCACTTTCCATCCCTCACTGTCCATCCATCACTCTCCATCACTCACTCTCCATCACTCACTCTCCATCACTCACTCTACATCACTCACTCTCCATCACTCACTCTCCATCACTCACTCTCTATGCCTCACTCTAGTGCCAGGTCCCCATAGGTCAAAAACCTTTAAATATGCGTACCAAATGATAAGCAGCTTATCCGACTGCAACAATGGTGGCTGCTTTTATGAATACAAATACTATAATTGAAAATAGAAGTTTGAATATAAGTTAGGAAAGAAGCAAAAGCAGACGCCATGTTTGAATTAATAAATCAATGAGACATGCCTATAAGACGGGTTATTTAAAACGGTACAATTACATCAAAGCAATGTTTAGAAGTAACATCTGGGCAATCTTTAAAGCCGATCAAGCCTATCTATTAATAAATAATAATAACCCATTTTCAGACGATGACAGCCTATGCAGCAAGTCAATTGCGTTAACAAGTTTCATTAAGCCACCACTAACGAGCAATGGATTGTTTGGCTAGCACAATGCTTGGGGGCCTTGCCAGCACCGAGGCTAGAGCCCGAGACTCGTTTGCCTCAGTTAGACAGTCCAGCGCGCTATAGCTGGACCACCGCTCCCCATCCTAACTATTAGGGTTACCTAAATGGTGTACAATCTGTTTGATAAGGTAGGGTTCTGTACTTGTACATTAACATGGCTAATATACTGACTATATCATTATGAGGCGATTCCTGGCGGAATCTTGATGGAAAGAAAACATATTTAGATTTACCAGAGATATAAGCTTTAGGAGCATCGTTGTGTTAAAAAAAAATTGGGCAATTACAATTTTGGATTTCAATTCTTTTTCCTGTTTCACCCTGTGTTTCTTTCCCGTCACTTTTGATAACTAGACTTGTTTTGAATAATTTTATGTTCTAATTTGATCTGTTTGGCAAATAATGATAACTTTACAGTTAATTATTCAAAGTTTGGAATAAGTAACATGTTACTTAGAAAGATGTTATCTCAACAAACCATGTAGGTAAATTTCCAAGAAATGTAAAAGTTGTCATAATACTCTAATTTAGAGTATTATGAAATCTTAGAGTATCTGTAGTCAACTTTAGAGTCTCTAAAACATGTATCATCTTCAAGGGTCAGCTCTATGCTTTCTAAAAACACCTATTTCATCTTTCTATCTTGAACAGAAGTCGAGTTATCGTTTTTTTAATTTTGAGTTATTTTTAATGCCCTTATATTTAGATATAAACTAGATATTTTATTTGTTTTTAAAGAGTTACCAATTTAAAAAAAATCTCTCCAGTTTTGCCAATAACTTTGTCACACGAGAAAAGTGATTGGTTGAAGGAGATCACGTGATGAGAGGAAGATAGTCCCATGATGGTAACAGTTGAAAATAATATTTAAATTCTCACTTACTGGGGGCCGGGGGGCCCACATGTTTTTTTTTCTTATTTTAAAAATTTACTCATCCCTAATACTCAAACTTTCCGTGTAGGTAGAAGCATGAAACTTTGGTTAGTTGTTGAATAGCCTCTTGCCACGATTATTGGAATTTTTAAAAATTAGAATTAACTTTCATGGGGGCCGGGGGCCCAATTTTTTTTTCTTCTTTTACTGAATATTGCTATTTTCCTTTTTCCCGTTTAGGTAGAAACATGAGAATTTTGGAAGTTGTTTAGTACACCCCCGCAATGGTAACAGGCAAAGAATATCTTAAGTATCACTCACTGGGAGCCTTGGGCCTCAATGTATTTTTTCTTATCTAAAAACTGACTCATCCCTTATTTTCCCATTCCCCATGTAGTTAGAAGCATGAAACTTTAAGGAAACTGTTGAGTACACACCCGCGCTGGTAGCAAGCGAAAAAAATATTTAAATTGCCACCCAATGGGAGACGGGGATCCAAATGTATTTTTTTTCTTAAATACAAAGTTAATCATCACAAATTCTTCAACATCCTGTGCAGGTAGACGCATGCATATTTGGGATGGTAGCAGGCAAACTTATCACTCAATTGCAGTTTTTTCACCGTATGTTAGCTAAATTACAAATAAAAAAAAACTTTGGATACTCTGTAAATGCATTTTTACAAAACTCGGAAGATAAAAATTTTAAGGCCTATGTTAAAATTCGTTAGGTCAATAAAATAATTATTTTTAAATCTTTTGTGGCCCTTGGCCCCTAATCTCTTTTTCGTTAACGTTTAAAACATTTTAACCATTCGTTACCACTCGATTTTTTAAATCAAATTTGGACTAACAAATATATTCATCATGATCCAAATGGAAATAAGCTGTTGTTTTGATCTATACAATTTGCACCCACAGGGCCCCCGACCCAAATTTTAGTTTTTTAAAATAAGTTTTAATTTTTAATAGTAAAAACACACTTTAGGGCTGGAGACCCGTATGCCATTTTTAACATAAGTTAAATAAAAGGTAATTTAAAAAGTGTCTATTGAGTAAATGGATATATTATTGACCAAATGTGATTTTAAAAAATAATAAAATTTCCAATGGGGTTATGAACTTCTAACATCTGTTCCAAGACGGTTTAGTTAATATATTTAGCATATCCATCATGATTTAGATTGAAATCAAAGGGATATTGAATTAGTGTTTACTGGTTCTAAACGCTAACTGAAATCTTAAATTACCGCTGCAAAGTGCGGGTAATTAGCTAGTACTAAATATATTAACTTAAACAGTCTTGTCTGTCTGTCGTGTTCCCACGTAAAAACAAATACAAAAAGTTAAAAATTACACATATCTAGTGATCGTATGGAGCTAATAATTTAATATTTTTTCGTCTTTACATTTTACATTTGGGCCCCCGGCCCCTATTAAGGGATTTAAAAAAAAAAAAATTCACCTGCTACAATCGCGGAAGTGTATTTAACAAATCCCCAAATGTTTCATGCGTTAACCTACTAGGAAAATGGGAGAATCTGTAATTTTCAGTTTTATATAGTCAATTTAAGGGGAAAACTACATTTGGGATCCCAGCCCACAGTATTTATTCACCTGTTGCCATCGCGAAAGTGTACTCAACAACTTCCTAAAGTTTCATGCTTCTACATACTCGGCAAAAAGGACAATATTTTTTTTTAAAAAATTATTAGGAAAAAATATTTTAGGCCCCCGGTCCCACATAAGTGGGACTTTTAAACTTCCTTTTAGCCACTTTTTGTCTTGAAAATGGACTCAACAACTACCCAAAGTTTCATGCTCCTATCTACATGGTAGTTTGGATAATTATTGATGACTGAGTGAGTAGGAAACACTACATTTGTGTCCCCGGCCCCCAGTAAGGGATATTTTAAATATTTTTTTCACCTGCCACCATCTTGGATATTTATTTAACAACCTCCAAAGTTTCATGTCTTTACCTACTCGGAAAAAAGGAGAACTAGTGATTTTCAATTTTTATACAGCACATATAAGGAAACAAAACACGTTTTTCCGGTCCTGGCCCCCATGAGTGTGAATTTCAAAATAATTTTACGCCAATTTTTGTAGCGAGAGGATATCCAACAACTTCTAAAAGTTTCAAGTTTTTTTTTTTTACCTACACGGTAAATTGGAGAATAAGTGATGAGTCCGTTTTTAATATAAAAAAAAATACATTTGGGCCCATTTTCGTGGAAATTTTAACATTCTCTTTCCAGATATTGTACTCAACAACTTCATAAAGTTTTATGTTTCTACCTACACGGGGAATGGGAAATTTAGTGATATTCTTTTTTTAAATATAGTTTATTTAAGGAAAAAACTACATTTTGGCCCCCGGCCCGCAGAAAGGGGTATTTAAATATTTTGTCACCATTCTACAAGCTTAAAAGTGTATTTAACAACTCCCCAACGTTTCATGCTCCTACCTACACGGGAAGTTGGAGAATTAGTGATAAGTTAGTGAGTCAGTGAGGGCTTTGGCTTTTATTAGTATAGATATTATGGCTGCGGAAATTAACAATTACTTTTTCGAATCAACGTGAAACATTTTATCAATTAAATATTAATTACAATAATTCTAATAGATAAAAATTCTATTCTAATTTAAGAAAATATTTATAAATATATATTTTACAAATTTTTTTTGAAAAAAAAAATAACACA
>MUZC01000125.1:625182-645600 GCA_002072015.1 Radix auricularia
AGTCGCTGTTTTGATACAGTCGCTGTTTTGATACAGTCGCTGTTTTGAAGTCGCTGTTTTGACCGTCGCTGTTTTGACGCAGTCGCTGTTTTGAAGTCGCTGTTATGACGATCGCTGTTTTGACTGTCGCTGTTTTGAACCCGTGCCGTATAAAATAACTTGATATCCTATTCTATAGGGAATTCAATTTCTAAAGTTTATCCCTTCGGGCCGGGGGCCTTGATCCTTTTTTCGTATACGTTTAAGATTTTATTCCTCATTCTGTGCCATGGTCTCGACAATAAATATCGATAATACATTAAATATGATCCAAATATAAATGACCATATGTTTCAAAATTTACATATTGTATCAATTGGGCAAGGAAATCCTTAGTGTCAAGATTAGCTTATTTTTAGATAAATAAAAAGAAAAGTATGTCGGTGTGTGTGTGCGCGCGTGTGTTAGTGCGTGTGTGTGTGTATTATAGAGAGAGAGAGAGAGAGAGAGAGAGAGAGTGTGTGTGTGTGTGTGTGTGTGTGTGTGTGTGTGTTATAGTTAGTTAATGTCCTTCATAAACCATGCATCCGATCGTCATGAAACTTTTGGAGACAGTTAAGTACGCTACCTGGATGGCTACTGGCAAAATTATTTTCTATATTTTAACACTCATGAGGCGTCGGGTGTCCATAATATCAATTTTTGCTTATATGAGCAATAAAAAAATTAGTTTAATGGTTAGCGCCTTTATAAATTGATGGATCTCAATCAAAGATAGTATATGATAAGTTTACAGCAAATATTAAAATACTATAGTTCACTGAACTCTTAATGATCATTTCTTCATGGCCGGGGGCACAAAATGTCTTTTTTCCCCTTAAATGTCTGAGATTTTATGCCCCATTCAATTATGAATGATCTCGACAAATGACAAATTTACCCTCTATTGTGAAGATTAAAAATGAAAAGGCGTTTTCAACTTTACACCTAGCACAAGACAAGTAATTAGCATTTTGTAGACGAGGTAGAAATTAAATTAAAGGGACGAAATAAAGGTAAAAATTTTGATGTCCTATCAAACAATGTATTCTCCCTTATCTCGAGAGCTAGCGGAAACTTACCCTGCACACCAGTGGTCCCCAACCAGGGGTCCGCGGATCTCGTTTAGTCCGCGGAGACGTGCCTGGCGTTTCACGAACAAATGAACATTATATTATTTATTATTTACATTTTTAAAAACTCTAGTCTATTTTTCTAGGGCTTGTGCATCTTTCCATTCACAAGATGGAAAAGCTTGTTAACCGTTTCGGCAGCACCACGTCCAAAGAACATCAATGCAGATTTGAGAAACTTAGCCGAGATAGGGCAACTGCCTACAATTAATCTAAGCGCTCTGTGTCGGCAGTCTTATGTCGGCGCTCTTTTGTCGTGCGCCATTTTGATGGGTCACCCATGTTGGCAAGTTGATCTACTTCTATTTCCGTTTAATTCTATTTCGTTTTTGTGTTGCTAATTTTCATAGATTGATCATGAAGGACAGAAGAAATTTCTCAAGGCAACCATTTCAATAAATGAGAACGCACTGAGAGCTTTATATTTGGTGGCTGACCGCTTTGCTAAGGCTAAAAAGTCATTCACTCTCTGTGAAGAATTAATCTGCTAAAGAAATTTTCTGTAAATTTCTTTGAGAGGCTGCTGTTATAAATATAGCATTTGTGCCATTATCGGCTATCACTGAACCTAGGCACATTCAGGATATAGCAGAAAATATCGAGATACCGTTGTTGGAGAGGATTAATACATCACCGTGGTACGCACTCCAAGTTGACGAATCTACAGCCATCAACAACAAGGCAATGTTACTTGTTTATGTGATATATCTTTAACATGAGGATGTACATGAGAATTTGTTATGTTTTATAACGTTATCAACCAACACCACGGGAGCTGAACTATTCATGTCATAGAAGGGCTATATGTGGGACGTGGTGGTCGAGAGGTAGCGATGGTCACGGGTTCGAATCCACACGAAGGTGAGGATTTGTTCTCGCGGCCTGAGGAGTCCCCGAGTCACCCAGCTCCGAGTGGGTACCTAACTAGACAATAGTTAGGCGGCTGGGGTAATGCGTGGAACCCCTATAGCCGTGGCCTGTGACTGCTGCATCACTTGCCAACAGATCATCTCTCATGGTCTGTGGACGCAATTATCTTCTGCATAGAAGGAGCGTCTGTATATCTAAGATAAGATAAGATGTCAGGACACTTAAGATGGTCCTTTTGTGTCGGCATCTGCACAGATTCAGCTGCTGTGATGACCGGACGACTGTCTGGTTTAACAGCTCAGCTGCTGTGATGACCGCACGACTGTCTGGTTTAACAGCTCGGATTCAGGAAATTTCACAAGAGAGTGAATCAACGCATTGTATCATTCACAGGGGGAATATCGGCAAGCCGAAAAATGTCATCGGACTTTAATAGTATATTGATTGGTGTCGTGTTGCAGACCCCATCAATGAATGCGCCCTTAATTCACGCCTGTTTGAGAAGCTTTGTGAGGAGTTGGACACAGCACAGATGCCTCCTTTTGTACACATATATAAGATGGTTATCCTGGGGAAAATTGCTAAAAAAATAATTTTTGAAGACCAATTGCAAAGATTTCTCTCAGAAAAGAAGTTACCGCTGTAAGCACATTTGAGTGATAAGGTAAGGGTCGCAAATCTTGCTTACCTGTGTGACAAGGTATGGGTCGCAAATCTTGCTTACCTGTGTGACATATTCAGCCAGCTCAATGAACTCAATCTGTCCCTTCAGGGGAAATGAAAAATGTTTTCAAGTTGGCTGACAAAGTAGCTGCATTTAAAGCCAAACTGGAGTTGTGGGAACGGCGAGTGAACAAAGGCATTTTGGATGTTTCAAACATTAGCGGGGATTCTAGGCGACACTGAGCCAGAGCAATTTTTGTCCTAATTGATGCATGATTTCATGTCTTGGCTTTTAAAAGAATTTGAGCGCTACTTCCCAACCACAAAAGACCCAGAACTAGTAGGAATTGAATATGTGACCCATTTGTCAACAAACCAGACAAATCAAACATGACTGTGCTAGAAGACGTTCAACTGCTCAAAATTGTAAATGACGGTGGCCTTTAAACTACGTTCAACAAAACAACTCTTCCATTCTTCTTGATAAAAGTCATGGCGGAATATCCTGAGATTCCCACCAAAGCAATTAAATTCCTATTGTCATTTCAGACATCCTATCTGAGGAAAGCGGGGTTTTCTGCAGTGACAGCAACGAAGACAAAACTGCGGAATAAAATGGACATAAGCAGCAAACTTCGGGTGGTATTGTCTCCCATTACCCCCAGATGGAACCGTCTCGTTCCAGAGAACCGAGCTCAGTGTTCTCATTGATTTCACATTCTAGTGAATTAAAATATTAAATAATGTTTAATTAATTTTTGTTGTTGTAACTGCATTTTATTTTGAAGGCATGTTTAAGTGCAATTAAATTAAAACTATAAAATCAAAAAAATCTAAAATACCTGTATAAACAATCAACGCAACCGCCTACCCCCACAACCACTCACCCACCCATAATCCCCCCACACCAAAGCTAGTGGGCCGATGTAAGATTATCAAACTTATACTGGTCTGCGGCGTTAAAAAGGTTGAGGTACACTGCTGCACACGATTCATTGTTTTACTTGTCCTCAAATATCTAAAATAATATATACAATCTTAGATTCAAACAACTAAATATTCAATATTTAAAATAAAATCAAAACTTTCGCAACTCTATAGGAAAAAACAATAATCAACATAGCGAGTTGAATTTTTAAATCCTTGGAATACCAGTTTTGTGGAATGGCATGTTACAAAACTCTCAGATCTAATAGAATAAAAAAATAATAAATCAACTTTAAAAAAGTCTTGTAAAAAATACAACACCATCATAAAACTAAATTTTTTAAAAAGTTCTATTTGTAATAGGGCTGCGGAAATTAACGATTAATTTCTCGATTAATCGGTAAAAGTTTTTATCGATTAAAATTATTTTAATCGATAAAATAGAGATTAAAATTAAAGAGAATGTTTGTAACAATTTTTTCGATTTCTTCAAAAATAATTAATTATTAACATCTAAGAGATTTTTTACATAGAAACTTCTCCATTAAAAAAAGATATTATTAAAGTGTAAACTAAACAATAGCTGTTTTAATAAGGAAAATTATATTTAAAAAATAAACATTGTTTTTACTTAATTAACAATAACAAAATTTAAATTCATTGACATTATTTTGAACTACTTATATGTATACCTATATATCACCTACAACTATTATTTTGCCTGTTTTTGTTACTTCCTTTGAAATTTTATGTTTTATGACGTTATACATCTTATTTTTAGCTTTAATCAAAATTATCGATTAATTATTCGGTAATTTTTCAAAAATTAACGATTAAATTTAAATTAATCGATAACAGCCCTAATTTGTAAGTATTAAAATTATTACATCAAATTTATCACTTAAAGACCAAAGTTAAGTTTAAATCTAATAAAATTTATAGATTTTTTTATAAGCATAAATACATCCCCTATTATTACTGTGTTTTCTTCATTGTTTATGGGCATTTACAAAACTACGCGCAAAATATACACAAAATTACTGCTTTATAAGAAGAAATTACCCCCCCCCCCCCCGTAAAAAACAACGTTTTTTTTACTATCAATCCTCTCTATGCGAGAAATAACTTTTAAAAAATCATGATAATACCTATCGCACGACAATACAAATATATGTTTTTTTTAAAGTTATGTCTTCCATATTTAAGAGATTTATAATTTAAAAAAACAACAACTTCTAGTCTACAGTCTGCCTGCTAAATTTCAGCTCGATTTGATCACGGGAAATGGTTATAAAACCATGTTTAACAAAGTGCGCACCTGCGAGACAGGATATCAATTAATAGCATTTACATATTATTCAGATCGGGAATATATTGTACACAAATATCGTCAATATAATACGCACCGCACAGCGCAACAGGAAAGTAGTAAAAAAAAAAAGTCGTTAAATATAATACGCACCATGACACTCTATCTCAAAAATTAACGTGATACATGGAGATAAATAAAATAATTTAAATATTTAATAATTTAATTACAGTACATACGATCGATGTGAAATTTTGATGCATCATTTTTATAATTGGCACGAGTCTGCCTGCAAAATTTCATTTGGTTAGTTTTCGAGGAAGTGGGTTAAAATTGATCTAAAAGTTTTTCAGCAAGCAAGGGCTCAAGCAGACACCACACGTTAATATAAAGGATTTAAAAACCCGTAAAAACCAAGTTTTTGACAATAGATCCTTTATATACGAAAGATAACCAAAAACTGTAAGGATCTTCATTATAATTCGCAGAGCAAAACAATCCGAAAATACAAAATTCTAGTTATGTCTCGGTAAACATGTTTAAAATAATGCGCACCGATGGTGAATATATTTTTAAAAAAGTATTGTCAATATAACATGACATCATTTATGGTTGGCCCCTTGTCACGAAATAAAGTCCCCATAAAATAAAGTATTCAACGAAGAGTTCATTTCAAAATAAATCTTCGTGTTAAAAATAAAATATTTTGCCTTTGTTGTTGTTGGCATTTATGCCGAGCACCACGAAAGTAAAATATTTGTGTTTATCTAATGGATTTAATAAATTGCAGAAGCTACTTCTCAAAGTAGACAATTATGAATTAACTGCCCAACACAACCAATATCTTTACAAATGACAGGAATTAAAGACCATGTCAAAATAACTGTATATTGATAAAGAACATCATCAAGAAAAAAGATATAAAATATATTTTAAAAATTTGCTATATAAATGACTTTCTTACAAAAATCTAAATTTTGTTTACTTTAATTTAAGAATATTTAGTAGCTCTCTGTGTTTGGAAAATAATGTCCAGTCCTTGCTGTGCAGTTGTGTATGTGTTTTTTATGTGTGGATATATATGTGTGAAAAAAAATTTCTCTAAATAAAAAAGTAACTTAGATGAAAATCACATTTTTTTTCTTCATAAAACGTTTGTAATTTTGTTGAATCTTAAAAGCGTTTTAATGCCTCTGAAAGTTTTTAGTATATGGTAAGAGTTTGATGAACTTGACCACCATTTTTACAGTGTGTACTTTAATAAACTATACCTAAGCTTCAGTCTTCCAATATAATTTTTTAAAACACTAACATGGCAAAGAAATATTTCAAACTTACACACGGAACAGAACAGACCGCATGAATTTTTTTATGACAATTGATAAAACGATCTAAATATTACCGCAATTCTAAGCCACTTTAATTTGCAGCTTTGACTTTTGTGTTGATGCAAATTGTGGAACCTTTCCCAGCGTTCAACTTTCTTGCTTTATTTTCCATTTCTCGTTATTTGTTACCAATTTCCCTTCTCCACCCATCTCATCAAATTCCTGTTTCAATCTGGCCCCTAACCCTCTCCTCTTCCCTTCCCTTCCCTCGAGCCATAGGAAGCCTGGCTCCTGGATATGGCCCAAACCCGTTGTCCCAGATCCTATTAAGGAGACTGAAGACTGTAAGAGACGGTAAGATTATGTTTGACCAAGACTTCCATGGCCACATATTACCACTGTGGTAATCGTGCTGCTCTGGGCTAGTGCGGGAGATTTCAATACCTAACCCGGAACTGGGCTGTCGGGGGTGTTTCTGATAATGGGATGTTTGTAAAAGTTTGGGCTCCATTACGGGATTATTACATCTTGATATATAAACTGAATGTAAGGTTCCAGAACGGCCCATGGGCGTGTCTTTGTTGTGTCTGATCGGAAAGTGGCTGTTTGTATGGCGTTGTTGATTACACTTTAGTGATGGGTGCGGGATGACCTTCTAGGCCATGTTACCGCTGGATGTTGTCTTTACCTGGATTGTCAATTTTTATTAATGCTGTGATTGATCTAACAGGAAATTCATTGATAGGGGCGTTAATCCTCCATTGGATCGTGGTCTTTAATTTTAAGGGGCTGTTCATCCTAGGGTGGATCTAGTGGACATTCAATGCCGATGATTTTTATCCTTAGGTGGATCATGGTGGAAAAAAAATTATCGGTGTATTTATCCTAAGTTGGATCTTGGTGGACATTCAATGAGGGGGGTGTGATTTTATCCTATGATGGATCGTCGGACAGATTCAATGATGCGGTATTTATCCTAGGGTGAATTTTTAGTGAAAGTCAACTCGGGGTCGTGTTCGTATAGAACATTTCAGATTACTATTTTTCTAGAAGAAAACGTAAGCTTTATTTGTGTTCAGTATAACTATGTACACAATATAATAATTTGACGAAATAAGCTGATTGTATTCAATCTCATTACAAAAATAACAATTGACTCATGTTAATTTCACACAAAACAAGTATCTTATCAATGTTAAAGCGCCTTCCCCCCCTGTTTTTCCAATGCTCATTTAGATCTTCTATGTTCAAGGGCTTATAACTAAAATACCTTACCATTACATGTGAGTTTAAATATCTCTTAGCTTTTACTTCAATAACTTGATATAAAACAACCTCTGACAAGGTTACCATTGATATATTTTTTCCAATGTTTAAAAAAATAATCTAACAACCCGAAATGTCAAAAAAATATATGTTAACACCAGCTCTCAGATCGCCCAAGTTTCTTAACTCTATTTTATTTCAATTTCCAGAACGTGGTTAGGAAATGGAATCTGGGCCACCAGAGAAGCGTTCTTAATTTAATACGCGTTTGGCTAAAAGTTTGAGCTGTAGGCGAGGTAAACTTTGAGAACTCATCTTCTTGCCTCTATTTGAGGCTTGCTGGCCCAGGGGTGATCCCTGGTCAGGGAGAAGATGTGAGTTGGAGTAGGTTGGGAAAGACCCGGAAAGTCTGGGACACACCGGGACAGACTTGTTAATTGAGATTAAAGGTCCCAGGACACAACCAATAGATCTGGTATAAGATTTTGATAGTGGACTTGCTTTACTGTTGTCTTTTTCGAGATATCATCAAAACACCATGCGCCACACAATGAACATGTCTTGATGATACTTATCCTGTTAGTACATACCTTGTCCGATAATACATATCTTTTTTTTAAATATATATTTCGTTCGCTAATACATACTTCGTTTTTTTAATACATAAATCGTTCGTTGAAACTTACCTTCTCCGTTAATACCAGCAAGGTTGTAGAAAATATTTCAGTGGATTTTAATTGAACTCCCCCTCCCCACACACACATACTTCACACGCGATTAAACAGTGATGTGTCACTCTATTTAGGGTGCACCAGATTTCGGCTCCGGTTCCAGCAAATCCGGAACCAAGCCATTAAATAAATCTGGTTACGGCTTCGGCAGAATTTCACTTCATAAATCCATTTAAATCAGGCTGGCAATTAGAGCGATAAATAGTATATATTTATAATATCTCCGGCTCCGGTTAATCCGGAATCCGGATTTTTTAAGAATCTGTCTCTGACCCCTGCTTCAACCGGATTTCATTTTATAAATCCGGCCAAATCAAGCTCTGGCCAAATTTCAAAAAGTTGAATTTTTTTACACCCCTACTCTCTATAGAGATGTTAAGTCCTTGCACATTTCTAAAAAAGTGCTCCTAATCAAACGACTTGTTTGCAGGTAGAACCCATTGATTCATTTCATAAATGGTGGCATGAAATACTTTTAATAACCTCCTTGTTTGTTGTGTTTATTCGAAACAATGATTCCGTTTGATGCTTGTCTTAGTCCAGCACTGTTCCATGAGTACTAGTAGTAGTACTAGCATAGAGTAAGTTTAACCCGGGGTATTCCGAGCCTCTCAACATCCCATCATAAGTAAAACACGATAGCTCAAAATCCCTTAATTAGGTAAATATACCGCATCGTATTAGGTTTGATCTTAAACGTATTCAACACACAATTCTTTGAATGATACAAAATAAAACTACAATAATTATATATTGATTTAAAAAATCCCTGATAATTCGGTACAGTTTGTTTTGTTTTTCAGTTCGGATGGAGATTAACAACCAACCATGAACCATACGGTTTATATCAGGATACCATGGCACAATAGTTTCAGAAATTAAAAAGGGCAGACTGCGCTGGGCAGGACACCTAGAAAGATTGTCAAAAGATAGAGGAGTATAGAGTACGTCACCAAAACCCCAGACGAAAACGTTTCAAGGGAAGACCTAGGCTTAAATGGATGGATGACGTAGAGAAAGATCTACAACTATTGGGCATCCAATATTGGAGGAGAAAGGCGTTTAAAGGGCCTGATTGGAAGGAGGGCGTGAGACAGGCCCAAGCCCTACAAGGGCTGTAGTGCCACAGGGATGGATGGATGAATAGTTTTGTTTTTGTTTTCGTTAAAAAAAATATTTGATTTATAATTGAAGAATGTCATGGGAAATTAACTGCAATTTCCTTTCGGATGATATACTGCAATTAAAAAAATAAGTCATTTCTTCAAAATAGAGTGCTAAATTCCCCCCTCCCCTCTCATAGCTCTTTGTTTTTTTGTACCCTAATATTTTCTTCTGACTTAATTTTATGGTAATGTGGTAATGAATACGTTTCATGAAGAAAATAAAAATAGATGGATAACTATTAAACATTGAAAGAAATAAATGTATGTTTGAAGACATTGTACTAATCACTTTGATATGGCAGATACAGTAGAAAACCAATATAAAAAATATGATATGGCAGATAACGTAGGACACCAATGTCAACACTTTGATATGGCACATACAGTAGAACACCAATATAAAAACTATGCAGCTCTAATTTAAGAGTTCCCATCTCAGATGTACATTCCCCCAGCAAACATTTCCCATCTTTCTGTTGTAAAAATATAATAAAAGTTTAAAATTAATTTATTTTAATTAACACCTTTTATTGTTATGTGCATTTTTCCGGTTACCTTAACGTATACATATTTATATCTGCTTAAAAGGTATTAATTACACCTAGGCCTGGATTTAGACTTTATGGGGCCCTCAGCTATAAAAGAATTGGAGGCTCTTTTGAAATGCAGATATTCTATGTCAGTGGCAAAAATGAAAAAAATAATTCCTTTAACAAATAGTCAAATAGTTTCATCCAGCAAGGATTAGAAGCCATTCGATTCTAAATATTACTAAACTTTTTATCAAAGATTCATGTTTGTTAAAATCATATGATAAATTAGTAAAAGAAAACCATATCTTATCTATTACCGATGCTTCTTCTATACAGAAGATTATTGCGTCCTACAGTAATGCAATGTTCAAAACTAGTCAAGCATTTTTATTAGGTTTTTAAATGTTAATTTCCATGATTTCATCAACCAACCCCTTGCAAGCCCAAATGGCAAATGGGGAGAATGAGAATTTGAAGGTTTGTTCTTGCTTGCGGAATTAGAGAAGTGTTGATATTCGGTTGTGTTTGTGTTTTATTTCCAAGTTACAAGAAATTTTATTTTTTATTTAAATCCTTAAATTAACTTGTGGTGACTGAGCCCGTGCGACTAAACGTGCGTGCTTGCTTGCCGAAAAAACTTTGAATCGATTTTTAACCCACTTTCTCGTAATCTAGCGAGCTGAAATTTTCAGGCAGGCTCATTCCGATGATATAAATGATGTATCAAAATTTCAGATCAATGGAATGGACAGTAATTGAAATTTAAATTTTAAAATTATTTTATTTATCTATATGTTTCATGTTAATTTTTGAGATAGATAGTTGTGGTGCGTAACATGTTCAACAACCTTTCATGTCGCGCAATAAGATGCGCATTACATTGACATCACTTTTTAAAAAATATATTCACGATCGGCGCGCATTATCTTAAACACTTTTTACGAGACATAACTAGAACTTTGTATTTTCGGATTATTTTGCCCTGCGTATGACATCCTTATAGTTATGTCTCGTATATAAAGGATTTATAGTGAAAAACTTGTATTTTTACGTTTTTTTAAATCATTAACATTAAAAATTTAGTTCTTTTTCTGCTATCCACAAATGTTTCCAGGTTTATGACAGGAACTAAAACATTTGGAGAATGGTCATTCTCTTTTTGTGCTGCTAAACAATGGAATTCTCTACCATTACACATCTGTAGTATTTCAAATACTAAGTCCTTGAAGACTGCACTTAAGATGCATTTCTGCAAGTTTTATTTTCAAAATTAATGAAACAAATTTTCTTATTAAATCCTTTATAGTAACTTGTGGTGTCTGAGCCCGTGCGGGCTTGCTTGCTTTCTTGCCGAAAAAACTTTTGATCGATTTTTAACCCATTTTCTCGTTAGCTAGCGAACTGAAATTTTGCAGGCAGACTTATGTCGATGATAAAAATGATGTAACAAAATTTTAGATCGATCGAATGTACTGTAATTAAAGTATTGCATTTTTACATTATTTTGTTTAACTCTGTGTATCATGTTATTTTTTAAATAATGTCGTGGTGCGTATCATGTTCAACAACGTTTCATGTCGCGCAATAAGGTACGCATTATATTGTCAATACATTTTAAAATATATTCATAATCAGTGTTCATTATATTAAACATGTTTTGCGACACATAACTAAAATTTCCTATTTTCAGATTAATTTGCCCTGCGTATTTTAATAAACATCCTCATAGTTATGTCTCGTATATAAAGGATTTATAGTGAAGACCATTTTTTAAACGTTTTTTTAAAAAATAATTTGTTTTATTATATCCTTTATATTAACTTGTGGTGTCTGAGCCCACGCTTGCTGTCTTGCCCATGCCGATGATAAAAATGATGTATCAAAATGTCAGATCAATCAAATGGACAGTTATTAAATTATTGAATTTTTAAAATGATTTTATTTATCTCTATGTATCATGTTAATTTTTTAGATAGAGTGTAGTGGTGCGTAGTATGTTCAACAACTTTTCCTGTCGCGCAAGGAGGTGTGCATTATATTGACAATACTTTAAAAAAATATATTCACGATCGGTGCGCGTTATATTAAACATGTTTTAAGAGACATAGATCTAGATCTAACTAAAATTGTGTATTTTCGGATTGTTTTGTCCTGTATAATATAATGAACATCCTTATAGTTATGTCTCGTATATGATGGATTTATAGTCATGTTCCGAAAATCTTTTGATCGTCTTAAATAGTTTATATTTATTTTAAACTAGTTTTTTCCCACATTATGTAAAAGCTTTGTGTAGAAACTGCATTTTCTACAGACTGTTATTTTCCATGCTAATTGCTGCCTTCCGTATATGGCTCTCTGTAGCATCCTACAATCAAGTTACCACAACTCTTGACAACAATGCCTTGCGACTCGCCCCATCTACATGCCCCCTACATCACTCAGGTCTGAGTACACGATTCACTTACCACATCCGTTGCGCCATTTCTTAATCTGATTTCACGATCGCATGCTTGTCCGAAAGGGCTGGCCTCGATTTGGAAATTAGGGCATGTGATTAATGGGGTCTCCGCAGCCGATGGGTCTGTCAGTGTTTGGCGTCATAACTGTAGAGCAAGTGTTTGGCCGGGTTGAGAAATGGTGTTTGCGATGCGTTACTTTACAGACCTGGTCTTTGATTATGAAGACGCCAGGGGCTCTCAGACTGATAAAAAGAGGATTTTTGTTGTTCACTGTCAATAGCTTACCGAATTGGAAATTTTACACGAATGATACTTAAGAAAACGACAATGTGATAAAGATTTATAAATCGTTGTTATGTGTGAAGATAACATCAGCAACACAATATTTTTTTAGTAACATTTATTTCCTTTTTGTCCTTTGGGGCGCAAGTCGATCATCGTCGGCACCAGCGTCCGTTTAATGACATTGCGCCGCCCACAGGAGTTCTCCAGGCATTTCTATCCAGGGTCGGAATATCCAGTATATCCGGCCAAGTTTAGTGTTGTTACTTATCAGAAACTAATAAATGTCCCTTCAATGAATTCGTTACTGCGTTTTGTAAACGAATTTTATTATTGTTTTTTTTAAAAACAGAAAGTGTTATCATTTACATTTTTTAATTTTAAGAAAATTCTTTAAATGTATTCAACTGTCTACAACTTAAACTTTTATATGTTTTGAATGATTTCTTTGTAATAATTTATAATTTGAAGAACCTAATGTCTTCCGTATAAAAATAAACACAATCGTATACTAATAATTTATTTGGTTTCAGGCAATTTTTTTTATACCTCAAACGTATCTAGGAAAGCAACCAAGAGAAAAAGGCAAGGAAATCAAATTTTATCATTCAACTTTAAAATGCATCAACATAATCATATTAGTTTGTGTCATTTATCAGAAAAAGACTTGGTCAATTTTACCGTCTGACCAACACAAAAGAATTCACTTATCTGCCACACAATAGAAACTCTCTTCCAAAAGCTCTAGAACCGGTTCCGGCCATAGACCTACATGGGCAGGGAGGGAACTCTAATCAACTAAAGAACCCGGGGACTAATACATCATAGTCTTCGCCGCACGTGTTGACTTTACTGTTGACATCCGAATCAAGTAAACATCCCAACCCCCCCTCCCCCAATACACTTTTTATATCCTTGCATAGATTTCTGCCACCTCTACCCCTCCACACCAACTCGGAAGCGCAGTCAAAGAGGAAAGAAAAAAGTTCGAGGGATGTGCTATTTATTTTAGATCTTCATGATAAATGGCGCCTCTCATAGTCAATAAGCTGGCATCGTCCCCCCTGGGTT
Source organism: Radix auricularia (assembly GCA_002072015.1). Classification (NCBI taxonomy): domain Eukaryota; kingdom Metazoa; phylum Mollusca; class Gastropoda; family Lymnaeidae; genus Radix; species Radix auricularia. Next base: position 638,942 of record MUZC01000125.1, read on the forward strand.
CATAGGTCAAAGTGATGATGTCAGATGAATAAAACCCGGATTAGAATAGGAATAACCTTTCTTAAAATGAAGTAGGTGGGGGGGGAGGGGGTGGATCCTAGAAATGACACAGGCTTACGTCAAAAAAGAAGAACTTTTGTTTTATCTAGAAACAACACACTGTTTTAGTCGCATTTTAAAAAAAAATTATCTATAAAGTAATCCCCAACTATTTGTATAAATTTATTTATTCTTTTATGAAATGATTTTTTTATAAATATAATTTCGGCATTACACTGCACCGCACTACGAGAACATGTGTCAATTATAGTTTAAAAGCTAAAATGCCTTCTACAAGGTTTCTATTTAAAATTATTTTAAAAAGTATAAAAGCTCATTAGATACGTTTGCGTTTGTGTGACTGAGGAAAATAATTTCAAATGAAGTTTTAAAATAAATACTTTTCAATTAATACATCATTATTTTAAATAATAAAATTAAATGTTGTAATTCATAGACAACTATCAATAAATGTTTTCGCCTATTTTCGTTAAAATGTAAGTCTACTCTCCCTTAAACATTTTAATTTTGAATTTGTTTTTAACTCATATTATTATGGTTAGAAACTTTGTACAGTCATAACAAATATTCACATTTCCTAATGTGTATTCAATTGTACACAGAGACAATAACATAAATCTCCACTTCCATAGGTTTAGGGCTTATACGGAAGAGCTTGTCCGTGAAGCAAAGCCCTGAGCAGTACCTTGTTCACTACTAAAATTAGTTATTATAAAATTTTATCAACGTACACAGATTAAAGAATCATACATTTACAGCAATTCAAACCGTCTTTCCTTGTTATTTCTTAGACAAAATAAATGTTCTTCATTGACTTTGAACTAAAGCGTTGATAACACAGCATATCGTTAAACATTGCTTTAACGTTACGTTTGGACGATGATATTTTAGGACGATGGTATAAGGCAACATCTTAGAACATGACAAAAGTAGATGGTAGCCTGATGTTAGAGCAGTTCTAATGGAGAGAGCATTGTGTTAGAGCATGAAGGAGGTAGAGAGTAGCAGGGCGTTAGAGAGTAGCACGATTTTAGAGAGAAACACAATGCTAGAGAGTAGCAGGGCGTTAGAGAGTAGCACGATGTTAGAGAGAAACACAATGCTAGAGAGTAAGAGAGAAGCATGGTTTTAGAGAGAGCTCGATGGTAGGGAGGCGCATGGTGTAAAAGTAGAAATATGGTAGAATAGGATGATGGTAGAGTTGGGCGATGTTAGAGTGCAACACGAATTAAGATAGAATTAAGATGCTAAGGAGTATTGGGTTGCTAAAGAATGCATGGCTGTTGTGAGTACAGGTATACTAAAGAATATCAGGCTTCTATAGAGAAGCATGATGCTTAAGGGGGCTAAATATTATCAGGATACTAAAGAGTATCAGGATGCTAGAGAGTATCAGGTTGCTAGAGAGTATCAGGATGTTAAAGAGTATGAGGATGCTAGAGAGTAACGGGATGCTAGAGAGTATCAGGATGCTAAAGAGTATCAGGATGCTAGAGAGTATCAGGATGCTAAAGAGTATCAGGATGCTAAAGATTATCAGGATGCTAGAGAGTATCAGGATGCTAGAGAGTATGAGGATGCTAGAGAGTATCAGGGTGCTAGAGAGTATGAGGATGCTAGAGAGTATCAGGACACTAGAGAGTATGAGGATGCTAGAGAATATGAGGATGCTAGAGAGTATCAGGATGCTAGAGTGTATCAGGATGCTAAAGATTATCAGGATGCTAGAGAGTATCAGGATGCTAGAGAGTAACGGGATGCTAGAGAGTATCAGGATGCTAAACAGTATCAGGGTGCTAGAGAGTATGAGGATGCTAGAGAGTATCAGGATGCTAGAGAGTATCAGGATGCTAGAGATTATCAGGATGCTAGAGAGTATCAGGGTGCTATAGAGTATCAGGATGCTAGAGATTATCAGGATGCTAGAGAGCATCAGGATGCTAGAGATTATCAGGATGCTAGAGAGTATCAGGGAGCTAGAGAGTATCAGGATGCTAGAGAGTATCAGGATGCTAGAGATTATCAGGATGCTAGAGATTATCAGGAGGCTAGAGATTATCAGGATGCTAGAGAGTATCAGGATGCTAGAGAGTATCAGGATGCTAGAGAGTATCAGGATGCTAAAGAGTATCAGGAGGCTAGAGATTATCAGGATGCTAGAGAGTATCAGGATGCTAGAGAGTATCAGGCTGCTAGAGAGTATCAGGATGCTAGAGAGTATCAGGATGCAAGATAGTAACGGGATGCTACAGAGTATCGGGCCGCTAGATAGTAACGGGATGAGCTCGCACGGCCGATAGAGCCAAGGTTAGCCAGCCCCCAAAAATCAATTCTGTGCTCAGGAATACAGTGGTAGCAATCACGTTCATGACCGGACAAAGACACGTGACGTCACCGCAGGGGTCCTAATGGAAATCTGGCACGGGGACCTAAAAAATGTAGGGAAAAAAATAACAATGAGGTTATGGCCCATGAGGTGGCATGTAACAAGCTGATGTCATAAAAGAAATGTTAACCATCTGCAGCATGGGACATTGCGTTTCATAGCGAAATGGAAATATTTATGAAAACATGTGCTAAAAATTACAAAACACGAATTTTTTTTTAACAAAATGTTTTTGAATGGATTTAAGGAAAAATTAGTAATATTTAGTTACCACTTCATCAAACAGGACAATGTTTATAAAGATGAGACGATGTAATTAGCCCCAGCATACGATTAGTGTATTATTATAATAACTAGGTCATTCGCGTGTTGCCGTTGAACATTTTTCAAAATAAGAACTGAACTTAAAAACTTAGCGGAATTGCTTTCAGAAGTGTTGCTTGAATTAAAACTCTTGTTAAAACCATCTAGGAAAAACTTGAATGACCTTTAAACTCATTGCCCGCGAGAATTAGGCTTCGAGAAGGTATCCTCATTTTCGGCCCCCAGTTTTCTCACAGAAGAAAAACTTTCTATAATTTCACACATTGAGAAGAATTAGACAAATATATAATTAGTCAAAAAAACGTTTCGTATATTTCTATAACATTGTATTATTTGTTTAAAATCGTTTTGTACCTGTTTTGTTTTATAGCATGGGGTGCCGTGGAAGGGGCTGCAGAGCACTGGTTTGAACCCATGCGCTCCCAAGCCAAATTACCTGAGGATATTTATCAAAAAGCAGCATCCTGCAGAGACAACGAATCTAGCATACGTTAGAATCACACAGAGAAACGGACAGAGGCGTCGTCCAATGGCCTCAGATACGTTACTTTCTGAAATCGTAATCAACGCATTTTCATTTGTGTATAAGATTTATTGGAATTCAAAAAAGCTTATTTCATGTTTGTTATACTCTAGACAAGAATTATGTGTTGATTTTAGTGACTTACTACACGAGTCTACAGATTATTGCGACACAATAAACGCAGATAGAGAAGAAAACGACTAACTACGAACAGTTGCAGATAATGAAAATAACACACAATACATAGTTACAGACAATACACGGCAAGGGGAGACAATACTGTTTTAGATTGTTGGGACACGGAAAGGCAACCACAGGTCAAAGAAAAAGATGATACATTATTGATGTTAACAACTTGTATCCGTTGATGGGACATGCAGTCGGCATTCGTAACAACATCTTTAGGAATCGATGTCACCAGTATGCATTATGATGGTACCACCTTTGGGCTGGGAAGAAAATGTTATAGACAATTGTGATTATACTGTGATGTTATTTAAGAACTGTTATTTCAGCTTGGCGACTGAGACGCTCAGAGGCGAAGAAAACGTTTTGCCCCTTCTCAGCAACAGCAGCAACTCATCACGGGGTTGGGGGGGGGGGTCTCTCCGATAAATTTATGTAAAAAAAATTCCTGCTACATCAGGTGGATCCCACTCTCCACTTTCACTCTCCCACCTTCCCCAGCATGTGTTCAAGGTAAAAGAATGTCTGCTTGTTAAACTGTACAGATTGATTTTACATCCAAGGTAAATAGAATGAATATAAGTACACAGATTCGTGTTAGAAGCCCGTCCCAAATAAACAGCCACTTTCTTGTGTAGCCGACTACGCTTTAAATATAAACAATCCACATTATCTCCCAATTCCGAATAGCAAAACTATTTTTTTTCCCATTATTTAGCAATGTTCCATTTTACTAACTACTCTTATTTGTATTAAAATGTCATTACTGATAAGGATTCGGTTCGAGAAATGAAATTTGACAATGTAATATGTGATTTAGCTAATTAATAGAGCCAAAAAAGCTGACAAGCTGTAAAATACGTTAAATGCTTAAATGACATCGCTAAAGTATTAAAGTTTAATACAACTCTTCAATTTCTTTCATGTTTTTGCAGTGAAGGTACTTCAATGAACTTTTCAAAGCTTCACTTTCTACCTTTCGTTAACCTTTTAAAAATATCCGTAGTCCCATGATAAAATTCGTATGTCCACGAAAAGTTAGTAGCCCCTAAACACGGAGACTGCTGTGCCAAATGCATAATTCGGCCCTAGGGGTGAAACTTTAAATAGATGACCGATTTCTCTCCGCTAGTGGAATTGCTCAAGCTTCCTCAAGGTCACTAACGCTATGGTCAGATTTAACAGAGTCAATTCATCTCTTCTCCCCCTATCCAAGAATAATGAGTAGTTTCTAGGTCATCAATTTGTTTTCATTTAAAAGAAGAATTAGGGGAAGAAAACTCTCGTACATTTATATTTAATGCCACAACAAGAATACACGGATGAGATCACGCGGTGCTTTTTATTTTCAGCCAATCAGAACGCAAGGCATAGAAATTTAATGACGACAACAGAAGACTGATGGGGAATTGACGGAGAGCTGGGCACTCTCTATATAAGGCTAATATTAAAATAAAACTTTAATTTTTTCGGCAAAATTGAAATTTACACTTGGTTTTAGCTTTTCACAACATCGTATGAATGATTACAGAGACAAGTCTAGCCAGACCAAAAAAAAAACAACAAAAAACATCAAAACTATAACAAACATAGCACATAGCCGGTTTCTAAAGAGGAACTATATTTTTCATATTAATTATCAGTATGTTTAAGGTAAGCCATATTTAATCATTCACCTACCTCCCACAAGAAAAAAAGATCTCAAATTATCAAGCCTCAAGAATAAATCACTTTCCCTATAAACTGCTGTTTAAAAAAAAATAATTTTACAAAATAAAAAACAACAAAATACAAACCAAAAAAAAAACAGCAACAAAAAAACAAACAAACAAGCAAAAAACATACCAAAACAAAACACACACAATGAAAAACATAAAAACAAAAACTACACCTTTAGGGGTTTTCATTTTTAGCATTCTTGCCCTCCATTTTATTTGACATTAACTAAAAGTTAAGTAAACTAACAATTTTTCCTAGACTCTTTACAACATCTTTTCAGCCCACGGCTGACTCTAGGGAAAGGAAAGTAGCGTTCAGGATTATTAAGCCACCACTAGTGACCAATGGAATGTGTGGCTAGCACAATGCCAGGGGGGCTTTCCAGTACCAAGGCTCGAACCCGTGACTCGAGTTCTTGCGACGGTCCGGAAGTCCAGCGCGCTACCACGTAGACCACCACAGACGCTGACTCTTTATGCCAGTATGTTTTTTCTTCTCTTCTTTCTATATTTCTCTCCCTAACTCCGAATCTCAATGTCCCCCCTCACCCCACATCTCTACTTCTCTCATTAACCTCACATCTCTATGTCCCTCCCTAGCCCCACATCTCTATGTCCCTCCCTAGCCCCACATCTCTATGTCTCTTTCTAAATTATCTTTTCTAGCTCTATGTCCAATTATCACTTTCTCTTTGTCTCAAAATTTCTGGTCCCTTGTCTCATCTTTTTGCTCCTCTCTCTTTTTGACATTCCCTACATATTACTCTGTATTTCTGCCTCATATCTATCGTTCTCTCTCTCTCTCTCTCTCTCTCTCTCTCCCTCTCACACGTCATTCAAGGCGTGACAGAAAGGCTAATACACGAAAGAGCAATTGATTTCCCACAACTTTCCATCCAAATTTTTCTCCATAATCGTCACGATGCCAGAGAAAAATATCAGACGATAATATTTAAAAGTTCTGAAATCAATATTGATTACGCTCGTTCCCTAGTTCCCGGGCCAGATAAGAAATGAATAGGGTAAAAAAGGGTGCATTTTAAAAAATATTTTTAAATAGAGTGAATAAATTCAATGGTGCATTAATGTTAAATGGTGAAAAACGTGTGTGTATGTGAGCGAGCGCGCGCGTGTGTATGTTTTTGTGTGTGTGAGTTTGTGGATGGGTGGGTGGGTTGCTAGAAAGAAATGTTGGGGAAACTCTGGGCCATCACGTGAATGTATTTACTCTTAAGTGCAATGGGGACGACAGCATTTTTATACGTTTATGCAAAAATGTGAACGTTTTGTAGAAATCACGTCCCTGTGACATAAAAGTGGACATGATAAGGTTGAAGGTTCGTTGCAACGGTTCAGCGTCAGTGAGTGTTAGCCAGTAAGTTTACACAGAACCGTCTTTACACCAGTTTTGACCCCCGGGAAAAGAAATAGTGTTGGGCCCCTGGACAAAGAAAGAGTGCGC
>MUZC01000125.1:648964-671356 GCA_002072015.1 Radix auricularia
CAAGACGTAGCAAAACAGCTAGCGACGCCACTGATTGAAACTACCCCTATTTATTTTATTAAGAAGGGAGAAAAACTCCCTCTCGACATAGTGTGTGTTTGATCAACGATACCCATCATAATTATTGAGGAGGGTAACAGCGAACTCTCCATCTGAGTCGTTTACATTTAGCATGGGGCCCTTCCCTCTGTATAATCTTAATCTCAGTGAACCCGAGAACCGCATGCAATCACTTCCAGGAATCTCGTTTTGGAAATCGTCCAATTTAGCGTATCGACAAGGTGCAATCTCCAAAACAGCCAAGGTTTTTAAAAAAAAAATATAAGTGATGACGTAGGTCCAAAAGTGAACGATTATTTGACTTTATTTTTGTTCCGAATTTTTTTAAACAGATAACAGAAAAGGTCTTGTCTAACAATTTATTAATAAAATAATCTGGTATCTTAATTTGGACAAATGTCAAGAAGATATTAATTAATTATCCATGTATATCAACATATATTTTTAAATTTTACGTTAAATTTGATTCACTTTAGTGGACTTATGCATGAAAAAAACAAACTTTGTATATTTTTAACGCAATTTCCCAAGGAAAAATTGCGTTTATATTTTCGAAATGTCTGTCAAGCTTGATCCTGCAACTCCTCCTGAACCATACCAGATATAGGGTCTTTTGGAAATATGCTAAGGAGATCCCATGGATGTACTACGGCAAAAAAAAATACCGAATACTGGATTTCCTGAAAAAAAAACAACAAAAAAAAACCCTTTAAAAAATATCAGCATTTTGTCAATTTCTCGCCAACCATAAAATCTAAAGGTTTGCAAGAAACGTCAAGCAATAGCTAATAATATATTGAACAATGTCTGAGGTGGAATTTTTTGAAAATCCGTTTTTGTTCGACTCCCGTAATTTTAGAAGCAATTTTTTAAAGCAATTACTTTGTTTAGTTTCAAAGTTATTGATTCTGAATTACTTTTGATTTCATCTAGGATAGTAAATAGGATTTTACCGCTTTGTGAAAGCTTATGCTAGATTCTTGCGCGGTGCGCATTATATTGACACATTCTTAGGGTGATGTAGCGTGAGGGGATATGACGTCATATTGTGTTAACTTTCACAATTAGTACTTATTTGAATCGACTTCTAATGTAATATAGAATCATTTCCTTTAAATAATAAATGGGAAATTCTTTATTGGGATTTGTTTTTAAATACTTAATCGAGTTTTTTTTACTTGTTTCTTCATACTTAACCTTTTGGAAACGTATTGCAACTTTTTTTTTAAAACGTGACTCATAATAAATTAAAACTCTATGAGACAACAGTTTTTTTTATATTTTTTTTTAATTTTTTATTTATTTTTTTTTTTTTTTTTTTTAGTCCCATAACCTCTTTTTCAGAGGTCGTAGAGGATTCTAATGTTTCCATTAGAACATTCTCGGGCTTAATAGACACTGGCGGCGCCCATCCCTCTCCAGGTCAGCGGAGGACTTTCTTAGCGTTGGTCATTTCACAACACTTTTAAGGTGGCTATTCGTGGGCTTGATCCCACGCCCCTCAGCTTGTGAGGCGAGCGCACTATTGACTTCGCTACCCAGCCGCCTGTGAGACAACTGTGTTTAAGGCAAATGCGTGAGAATCCTTGTTAAGTTTACTCAGTTAACCCGACTCACAACTTCCTCGTTTCCAGCTACCCGTTCTTTCAATCAACCTTTCCTCCACTCACCCTTCTCCTCGTTCCCATCTACCACCTTCTCTCACTCAACCATTCTTCTACCCACCCTTCTCCTCGTTTCCAGCTACCCCGTTCTTTCAATCAACCTTTCCTCCACTCACCCTTCTCCTCGTTCCCATCTACCACCTTCTCTCACTCAACCATTCTTCTACCCACCCTTCTCCTCGTTTCCATCTACCACCTTCTCTCAATCAACCATTCTTCTACCCACCCTTCTCCTCGTTCCCATCTACCACCTTCTCTCAATCAACCTTTCCTCCATCCACCATTCTCCTCGTACCCATCTACCACCTTCTCTCAATCAACCTTTCCTCCATCCACCATTCTCCTCGTTCCCATCTACCACCTTCTCTCAAACAACTTTTCATCCACACACCCTTCTCCTCATTCCACAACTTTTTCCTTCTCTCAATCAACCTTTCCTCCACCCACCTTCTCCTCGCTCCCGTCTACCACCTTCTCTCAATCAACCTTTCCTCCAATGACCCATCTCCTCGTTTACAACTTCTTCCTTCTCTCAATCAACCTTTCCTCCACCCACCTTCTCCTCGCTCCCGTCTACCACCTTCTCTCAATCAACCTTTCCTCCAATGACCCATCTCCTCGTTTACAACTTTTTCCTTCTCTCAATCAACATTTCCTCCACCAACCCTTCTCCTCGGCCACCGTGCCCCACCTCGACGACCAGGGATGGGTGATGTGGGGGAGTACGGGCACAAAGACGAATTGATTAACCGTGGCTGTTGTGATAGTCAGCTGGAGGCCTGCTACAACGGCAGCAACTCAGCACAGCCAACAACTACAGTGTGCCACACCACAACCACTACCACTATCCTGGCGTGTAAACGTCTTCATGTCAGTATTGATGGAATACTTAGACATCTAATAGGTGAGTACATAGATAAAATAGGATAAGTGTTGCTTTTCCGACGGATGGAGTGAGAGAGAGAGAGAGAGAGACTTGTATTTTAGTTCCTCTTGTAACCGAATAAAATAGCCTCGAGGTTGGTGCAAGACGGCTGTTCATCGTATAAAGTTTCACATAAGAAGTTGGACGAAGGTGTCAAATTTATTCGTTGTTTTCGTGTGTAAAATTAGATATCTATTCCAAATACTACACCCCATATAGGTAGTTATCCTCAAATTGGTTCACATCTTGAGACACAGATTGACAAATAACAAGGAAGATTTTAAAGTTGGTTAGCGCTTGTCTGATATATTTAATAATTCTTGTGTGTGTGGGTGTGTGTGTGTGTGTGTGTGTGTGTCTGTGTGTGTGGGTGTATGTGTGTGTATGAGTCTGAACAAGTAGGGACAGTCCAGCAATGTGTATTTCAACGCCCATTAGCTTTCTTTCACTCAGTTACACTAATATGCAACACCACAATTAGTATACACACTTAGCTGTGTCGGTGTCTTTTGTATGCTCTGAATTCTGAATGTGTCAGAAGTCACGTGTGTCATTGGTTTGGTGTGCAACACGTCAACTCAGATTGATATTTGATATCATAACTGCACTACAGCCAAAACCTGCGTTGATTTGGTACCATGGTAACAGAGAGACAATGGAGACATGTCACTCGTTAACATTGATTTAAATTCATTAGCTCGCTTGGACTCTCATGTTTGATCTTTAAAAAATACGTTATCAAATGCGTGCGTGGAGAGATTTGTCATTTATAATTGTGGATATTGAATGGTGAGTGGCATATTAACTCATCTGATCAACTTCTGAAAATATTTCATCTCGGCCATCACGTCAACTCAATAACGTTCAGTCGAGCCTTCAATCGCTTTGTACACACCACTCGAATGTTTGCACGCGATGTGAGTGTGAGACAAACGGCCCATCGCGCATGTCAATCGTTAATAACAGTAGAGTACACAGAGGTAGGGACACACTGCCTCTGTCATGTGTCGGGCCGTGTGTCCTAGTCTGAGCTATGATGCTCTCCCTTGTCTGGGTCTGCCCGTGTGGTTTAGGAATGGGATTAAACGTGTGTCCTAGTCTGGGATATGAGTGTGTAATTAAGTCTGAGACTGTGTGTGTGTGCAATAGTCTAGGATAATAGTGTGTAGTTAAGTCTGAGACTGTAAGTGTGCAATAGTCTTGGATATGACTGTATAATTAAGTCTGAGACTGTATGTGTGTGTACAATAGTCTGGGATATGAATGTGTAATTAAGTCTGAGACTGTATGTGTGCAATAGTCTGGGATATGAGTGTGTAATTAAGTCTGAGACTGTGTGTGTGTAATAGTCTGGGATATGAGTGTGTAATTAAGTCTGAGACTGTATGTGTGTGCAATAGTTTGTGATATGAGTGTGTAATTAAGTCTGAGACTGTGTGTGTGTGTGCAATAGTTTGTGATATGAGTGTGTAATTAAGTCTGAGACTGTATTTGTGTGCCATAGACTGGGATATGAGTGTGTAATTAAGTCTGAGAGTACTGAGACTGTATGTGTGTGCAATAGTCTGGGATATGACTGTGTAATTAAGTCTGAGACTGTATGTGTGCAATAGTCTGGGATATGAGTGTGTAATTAAGTCTGAGACTATATGTGTGTGCCTTAGACTGGGATATGAGTGTGTAATTAAGTCTGAGACTGTATGTGTGCAATAATCTAGGATATGAGTGTGTAATTAAGTCTGTGACTGTATGTATGCCCAGCAAGAGCTAAAATGCCATTTTCTATGCAATGTATGTTTACTTTAGTCTTAGATTTAACGTGCGGTCTGGTCTGGACTATGATGTCAGCGTGTGTCTGGGCCATGATTGTGTTCTTTAGACTGAGACTAAATGATGCCTGTAGTCACAGTTATGATGGTGTATAGTCAGGACCAAGCCTGTTAGGCATGTCATAAATGATTTACTTTAATGTGCCACTGTCTCTGTTTTCTTATACACTGGAATTTTATGTAAACTAAGTTGTTTGTCCTCGTTTGGCTATGACGTGTGTCCTTGTATGTGCTATATTTTGGTCCTCTTGGGCTATGGTACTCGTCCTTCACTCTGTACTGTGGTGTGTGTTTTCTAGGATATGAAATACTGCTGCAACCAATAACAATATTTCAGATGAACATGTTATGTTAGGATCCGCTCTTTTTAGTTGAGTAGGTTTATGTTACGTAGTCAAATTTGGATGAAACCATATGAAATCTAACAGTAAATGGAAAAGACGTACACAAGGTAAGGGTTAGACTGACAAGACGTAGCAAAACAGCGAACAGAGCCGAAACGTTCGCTGTTTTGTTACGTCCTGTCAGGCTAACCCTTACTTTTCCATTTATTTTTTTAGAAGCCTGATTGCAGTCTCACGCCTCATTTTGAAATCTAACATGGTACATGATTACGGATGGCTTTTCTTTGGAATTTAACGAAATGTGACGTTTATTTAAACCTTCATAAGCAACTTTTTTTTTTTTTTTTTTTTTTTACTGAAATGAGAAATCAGTGCATACTTCAACAAAAAATTATTTAACTGATATTTACTTACTGTAAATGGGGCGAATATGTGGAGTAATGATGTACATGGGGAGAGATTAATTATAGATGATTGTGATATGGGTATGTGGTATATGTATATCTAAGAAGAGTTTTAGAAACCGGAGGAAGATGAGGGCATTAGAATATTAGTAAATTTTCTTGGACGTGATAAAAGTGTGTTCGAAGCCATTCCTAATGTAGGAGTTAGTAGTAATTGGAATATTTTAAAGCTCCCATTACATGAATGGATTTTCGGCACATAACGTTAGCTTTCAGAAAGTCTGTGTATGGCCACCAGAACTGTTAAGAGGGTCATTCCTACCCGTCATTTTTAGCAGCTCTCACTGAAAACTTTGGGAGCACATTTTTTCTCTCTTATACATGACATACGCCAGTTAGTCAACTAAGTTAGTCCTTTTATACTGAAGATTACTGGGTAATACGCTTATTAATGGTTAATAGCTAGTCTTGATTTTGATAACAGTTTTAAATGTTGATAATGTTTGCTTTCATGGTTTATACAGGGAACCCATTTCATTACTGAATTCAAAATCTGAAATGAAGATCAGTTTCTTACATTTTATAAATCACTTTAAAGTGTCCCTCATAATCTGGTCTTCGCCATCCAGAGAGGGATCACTATACAAATGGACTCAAACTGCTTATTTATCTTGGAATATTAGTGGGCAAATCTCGTTATGGTCAAGGTTCGGTTATTTAGTTTAGATCTCTCCGTCAACTGACAAGCGTAACGGATATGTCCCTTCAAGGAGCAGCGCAGCTGTGTTGAGGAAACATAGAAGCTCTTCATACTAGTAAGAGGGCAGGTCATTGAAATCAATCTGTTTGATTTTCTCAGCCTCTCGTGTTTTTGGCACGGAAACTCACCCCAAGCCACATAGGGGATAAGTAAAATTTAAATTTTATTTAAAAAACACACAACAACAACAACAACAAAACACAACAACAACAACAAAACAACAACAAAAACAATAACAACAACAACAAAGAACAACAAACGAATAACCAGGTGTAAAAGGATGAGGGCAACCGCTAATGACAACATATCAGTCAAAGAACGAAACCTGATAAGCTTCAAAAGATGTTAAGTATTATAAATTACTGTACTGTTTAAAAATTCAATCGCTAACATAAACCTTTTAAATTCGGTGATTTTAAAATTTAAAAACTAATAATAATAAAATTAAAAACTATATGTTAATTAAATTCATTGATGTATTTGCAATCATTCAGTAACAGCGATTGATTAAAATGTTAGCAAACAGTTTTTGCATTTAAACAATATTCGGAAGCCGCTTCTAATTTAATGCAAATTATCAGGGGCTCTTTATCAATAGCAATCTTAAACAGAAATAATAACAATCTTACAGAAAAACAAATTGATATGGAAGATTTTATCTTCAATGTTGCAAATTAACAGCCGATGTTAAATTTAAATAGAAAATAAAAAAGACATTAAAAAACCAAGTTTTTTTTACTATAAATCCTTTATATACGAGACATAATTACGTGTTGTTGAGCCTTCTCGTCCATGAGGGACATCCACCGATCATCTTTGGCGTCTGCACTTCATCCTAGGACATAGGCCACCTACAAGAGACCTCCAGGCATCCCTATTGTGGGCCAGTTTCTCCAGGATCTTCCATTCATGGCAAATTCTCTTGATGTCTGCATCCAATTCTTGGCGCCAAGTGTCTTTGGATGGCCTATTGTCCCTTTACCCTGTGGGTTCCATTTCAGGGCTTGCCTTGTTGTATTAGAAGCAGGTTTTCTTAGTGTATGACCGATCCACCTCCACCACTTTTAAAGAATTTCTTCCTCAATGGGCTTCTGTTTGGTCTGCTGCCACTGTTCCCGGTTGCTGATTTTGTCCGGCCAGTGAATTCCGAGAATCCTTCTTAGACAATCGTTAATGAAGGACTGGATTCTGGTCAGGTTTACAGCCGTTGTTCTCCACGTCTCAGCTCCATATAGCAGCTCTGGATTCACCACAGCGTTGAAAATCCTTACTTTTAACTTGCTGCCTAAGTTGTTGGTGGCCCAAACATTCTTGAGTTGCTGGAAGACTGCTCTTGCTTTTCCGATCCTTATTTTGACATCAGCATCTGTACCATCTTGTTTATCTACAACGCTGCCAAGGTAAACAAAACTTTCCAACTCCTCAATGGCTTCTCCTTCAAGCATGATGGGTGATGTCTTGGTGGCATTAACCTTGAGGATTTTACTTTTCCCTTTGTGTATGTTGAGACCTATGCTAGCAGAAGTGGCTTCGACAATGTTTGTTTTCTCCTGCATCTGTTGTTGGGCATGTACACGAAGGGCAAGATCATCATCAAAGTCAAGATAATCAAGTTGATCTCACAAGGTCCATTGGATGACATTCCTTTTCTGCTGTGTAGATGTTTTCACCACCCAGTCAATGGCTAACAGGAATAGAAAGGGTGACAGCAAGCAATCTTGTCTCACACCAGTCTTCACCGGGAAAGCATTTGTCACCTGCTGACCATGGACAACTCTGTAGTTTATCCCTTCGTACATGTTTCTGATTATATCAGTAATCTTCTGTGGCACCCCATAATGCCTTAGCAATGTCCACAGGGTTTGCCTGTCCACACTGTCTAAGACTTTTTCGTAGTCAAAAAAGTTCACATAGAGCGGCAAGTTCCACTCTAGTGACTGCTCTAGAATGATGCGCAGTGTCGCTATTTGGTCAGTGCAGGATCTGTTGGTGCGAAAACCAGCTTGATCGTCCCGCAGCAGAGGGTCTACCGCGTTTTTCATCCTGTTAAGCAATACACGGTTGAAATCTTTTCCTGGGATGGACAGCTTGGTGATCCCTCTGTAGTTTGAGCAGGAGCTTAAATCTCCCTTCTTTGGGATCTTGATATGGTATCCCTCTTTCCAATCAGTAGGAACTTGCTCCTATTCCAATATCTTCATAAACAGAGGGTGTAGCATTTCGTCACTGGTTTCCAAGTCCGCCTTAAGTGTCTCTGTTGGGATGCCATCAGGTCCTGCAGCTTTTACATTTCTGAGTTGTTTAATGGCCCTGCTAATATCTTCTTTGGTTGGACTACTCAGTCAATTTGCAGGTCATTATCAGCTGGTTAGATATTTGGTGGACTCCATGGTTCTGGCCTGTTTAAGAGCTTTTCAAAATGCTCCTTCCATCTCCCTCTCTACTGCACATCACTTGCAATGTTGTTTCCCATTTTATCCTTCACTGGTCTCTCTACCTTGCTAAAATTCCAGGACAGCATTTTAATGGTATCAAATGTTCCCCTGGTAAGCTGCATCTTCTGCTTGTTTTGCAAGTTTGTAAAAAAATTCTTTATTGTCCCTCTTGAAGCTTTTCTTAACTTTTTTATTTGCATCTGCATACTCTTTTTGGGACTTGTATTTCTGGGCTCGTATGCGGCTGTTATTTATTGCTGTTTTCTTTCGTTTCCTTTTTTCTATTATACTCAGTGAATCTGCTGTTATCCATTCTTTGTGTGCCCGTTTCTTGTTTCCTAGCACTTCTTGGTATGTTGACTGGACTGTTACCTTCACGCTTTGCCACTTTCCTTCGGTGGTCTTATCTTCGAGTATTTCGCAAAGGGCTTGGAACATATTGGACAGTGAGAACTTGAATTCATCCATTTTGGCTTGGTACTTCAGGAGGGAGGTATTATACCGAGACCTGGTTGTTCGTTGCTTGGTATAATGTCTCTAAAGGTTGTTGAACGCAATACGCACCACGACAGTCTATCTAAAAAATTAACATGATCTATGGAGATAAATAAAATAATCTAAAAATTCAATAAATTATATACAGTGAATTCGATCCATCTCAAATTTTGAAAAAACATATTTATTTTCATCAGCACAAGTCTGCCTGCAAAATTTCAGCTCGCTAGCTTACGAGGAAGTGGTTAAAATCGATCAAACGTTTTTTCAGCAAACAACGGCTAAAGCAGACGCCACGAGTTATTATAAAATGATTTTAATTTTAAAAGTAAGCAACAAAAAATCATGCTAAGATGCACAGACCGAATCAAAACATTATCGATTCCAATAGATTGGATCATGCATAGTACATCAAAATCAATTCATTGACAATTTGTTGCCGCTTACGATTATAACGATTTATCCGCTTTCCGGAATGGAACAGCTTACATCAACAAAATACTTAGAGATTGTATATAATTTCTTTGCCACAACAATTGATGTTGATTAGATGATCAGGTCATTGACATCATGAACTATTTTTGAAATGACCGACTCTTGTACAGCATTTCTCTCTAGTGAAACTAGGGGGGGGGGCATTTTTGTTTGGGCCCCCTCGGGGGATGGCAGGAGATGCCACGTAATTATGGCTCCTCATTTTTCAAAGTTACTTGAGAACTCAGTTACAAAATGTTTCATTTAATTAATGTTTTGCATCAGCTACTAATTAAGAGCTTCCATTAAAGCAAAACTCACCGAGACTAATGTCTGGAAATTGAAATGTTGTTGTATTTTAATTATGATGACTTGTAACAAAAAGCCGATTTGTTTTTGTTTTAATTAATTCCAAGTTAAATTTAAATGCGAATCATATTTTTTTCACGTAAGAAACATGATCACTCCATTTCAAGACTGGAGTCAAATCTCTAAAGTAAAGATATTTTATTATTCCTACATAACGCCCAGGTGAAAGACACATAAAAAAGATTTTATATAGAAGACACTGATACACCAGAGAGCCGCGTAGTGAAGACAAATAATTATTTTGAACAATTTGTAATTTAATTAATTTGTTGTTGTGCATGATGTCTTGATTGACACATTACGATTTATTGTACAAACATCTTTACTCCAGTAGGGTATGAACAGTAACGAGAAATAACCATTTCTTCGTGAATTTCAGACGAGAGTGATAAGCCGTTATGCTCGTTCATATCCGCTGTTTTGTCGTGTGTCGTTGTCATAGTTTCTTATCGTGTTTATGGCCAGGTTGTACTATGTTGGCAACCATCACTCAAGACTTAGAATTTTAAAATTTATTCCTGTTATACATTTAGAAACAGCTCTGCAAATATGCTAAGATTAGACTGAAAAAAAGCGATAACTTTCGACGAACGATCTCCTGTTTCTACTTTTTGTCTGGACTTAAACCCAAGCCATTCACTGAGATTAGCAACGCAATAATGAAACAAGCCACGTTCACTGAGCAAATACTAGAGGCGGACCTCGCGGGAGATTAGACCTAATTAGTTACAGTAACATTTTTATTTTGGTTTAAAAGGGGCCGTATTTTTGCCATGTTTTGCACTTAATGGACAAAGTGCACCCTTGCTTCAACAATATCAATCCGCCAATCAGGGAGTTTGCCCCGGAAGAGATAAGCGGATACTGTAAGATCGGAGTAGTGGTTCGTGGCTGTTTCCTCGATGTTTTATTGGGGTCTGTGTTGATATAAGGCTGAAATATTCAGTGTTAAATCGTGGCACTCAGCCGAACCGTGGGAAACACCTCGCCATTGTTGTATCAGATAAAATGGGCATGAAAAAAATTGGGAATTATAAAAGCCCGACCAAGAAAGCTAGAAGGATTTATTTTAAACTAAATATTAATACTAAGATAGACATACGACATCTATTTTAGATTTTTAAACGTTCAGAAATTGCTAAACACATGTGATTTTTAAAGAAATAACTAGAAGACTCAAATTTTGTAAGTGAACTGATTCGTGAAAACCACGATTGGTTTCGTCAGCCCTTACTATTTTAATGTTGCAGTTGGTCCACAATTATAAAGAAATGAAGAAAACAAACGTTATTAGCGGTAATAGTATTAGTATTTATAACGGGCTTGCAGTTTATTATAGCAGAAAATATGTACTATATATTGTCTCATATTTCTATACGGTTTGCTGCTGAGTGCTCGGTTGCACTTAAGGGCAGTTTTTATTATTAGCTTAATGCATGGTAAAAAAAACACCCTGGAATTTCATAATTTAAAAAAATATATTAATCTGTTAAAAATGTCACCATTTTTGTTGAAACCTTTTCTCTATTTTCCATTTTCCTGTTTTTAAAAGTTCATTGTTCTTGTTTCCAAGTTGGACATTTCATCGGATTTCTCCCATGCCTTGCCTTTCAATTCGTTGCTCGCAATCCTGCTTTCCAATCTGCATTTTTAATTATCACCGGGCCATAGCTCTCCTGTCAACCAATGTTATGTCACGGACTGGGTGAGAACCAACGACTTACGGTGTGGACCAGGCCTTAGCTAGTACAGAAAGCTCGATAATTTATTAAAGCATTGCGTTACATTTGTTCATTGTTTACTCTATCGATTCTACCAGGGTTGCATTCTTCATGAGATGAGGTCATGCACATGTCCTACAGAAACGATTGCTGGGGAGTATGGGAGAGGTATAAGAGTATGACGACGATTTGAGAATTTTTGAGCTGGTGAATTGAGAGTATGGCAGCTGGTAATAAGGTATGACAGTGAATTGATAGCATAGGAGCTGGTATTACGGCAAGGCAGTGATTTGAGAGTATTAGCGTACGTTTTAGGGAATGATAGCTGTTTTGAAATCATAATAGTTAGTTAGAGGATATGGCGATATGTCCAGAGTACTACAGTTGGTTTAGGAGTATTACTGTTGGTTTGAAACGATGAGAGCTGGTTTGAGATTATGAATATTGTTTAAGAGTATAAAAATCAAATTACACAAAATATTTGTGTAAGAAAACAATAAATTGAAGCTTTATTATGAACTAATATTAATAATAGTAGACGTTTCGGCTAATGCCTTCATCAGTACAATAACAATAATAATTACTTAATAACCGACTTTGCAGTCAGGTAAAATTGTGGAATTGATTAATTCCATATGGAGCCATAAAAAGCTTTAATGCATTTCCATTCTGTATGATATGTTAAGAGTATAACAGTTGGTTCAAGAGTATGATGATTTTTTTAGAGTATTAAACTTGATTTGAGGCTATGACAGCTACATAGTTTGTGGCTATGACATCTACATAGTTTGTGGCTAGACGGCTACATAGTTTGTGGCTATGACAGCTACATAGTTTGTGGCTATGACAGCTACATAGTTTGTGGCTATGACAGCTACATAGTTTGTGGCTATGCCATCTACATAGTTTGTGGCTAGACAGCTACATAGTTTGTGGCTATGACAGCTACATAGTTTGTGGCTAGACAACTACATAGTTTGTGGCTATGACAGCTACATAGTTTGTGGCTATGACATCTACATAGTTTGTGGCTATGACATCTACATAGTTTGTGGCTATGACAGTTACATAGTTTGTGGCTATGACAGCTACATAGTTTGTGGCTATGACAGTTGCATGTTTTTTCAATCTTTAGATTAAATCGCAGCTAAGATTTTCATTTCTTTTTATTCGTTTTATTTGTGTACTATTTATAAATTATAGTGTAACTATACTTAAAAAAACCGCCAGAGAACGGGAATAAGTGTAGGGTAACTTGTGAAGTTCATAGTAGGACTTCACAATATCCACATCAACTGACTCCAAAATAAAAATGAAACGTCACCAGTCGTTGTTTCAAGCAGAGGCTTTGTCCAGAGATGTAAACTTGAACGTAGTAATCAAACACTCATAACACGGATGAGGACTGATCATTGTCCAACACGAAGCTACCTGTATAAGTTTAACACCAGATGGGAACTGGCCTGTCATTTGTGTGGCTACCCCGAGGAGGCGGTGGCCCACGTACTAGAAGGTTGCCCCGAGTTGGACGGGGCCATACAAGGAGAGGTTGCGGTACCGGCGGAGGACTTACGTTTGATGAGGCTTGCCTGCAATAAATTGAAGAGCCTAGGATCGACCCAAAAGAGAATGAATATCAAGAGATGGTACCTCCACCCACACCGCGGTCTGTCCAGATACCCTACCTCCCCCCACACAGTGGTCTGTCCAGATACCCTACCTCCCCCCCACCTTGGTCTGTATAGAGACGCTACTCCCCCCCCCCACCGCGGTTTGTTCAGAGACCCTACCTGCCGATCGCTGCAAATTGTCGAGAGACCCAAAGTCTCGATCTGCCATACATGTGTATCACGTCAAAAATACCATAAATTATGGTTATAAGAAACAACATGAGAAAACAAAGTTTTTAATATTCCGCATCGCTTAACAATAAAGTGTTGGAAAAAAATACTGCACCAAAAATAGCTTGTTTTTACGTCCGCGTAAATTTGTTCAGTATTGAAATGAGATTTAATATTTCTCGTCAGTGATTGGCCATAGGAGTCTGTAGGAGTTTGAGGGACTAATCGTCTATCGAGGTACGCACAGACAACTGCCATTTAATGTTGTAGATAGAATGTGTGTGCGTGTAAGGACCTTCTACAGTTAAACATAATTTGTGTGTGGGTAAAGCTAACTTTACATCCGTTATATTCAGCATGTGCCGACGCTCTTATTAAGCATACTAGCGACTGAGTTTCGCCCCCCCCCCATTTCCAGCTTGGAATTCAACACTGACAAAAATGTATTTCAAAATCATTCAAACTTTGGGATCCTGACAATATCACGTGGTTTTGTACCGAATATGCAGAGACCAAAATAAAGTAACTATATTTTTTTTAATTTCCAAAGTTCTCCGACAAAATGTTTGAAGTTTAATATAACTCCACACGATTAGTAGAATCTACATTGAAATGTTTTAAGATTATAATTTTAAAGCAATGAGCACATCAGAAAAGAAAAATCCTTTTTTTTTAATAAAAAAAAAATCGGGTATTCCCATTACAATAAGAGCTCACGTGCGTTCCAGCATCACCGTGATACAGTCAATGCAGCTGGCGAGTTACGGTTTCAGACCACGATGGAGGCAGGAATTAAAGTTTGTCATAAATACGTCAAAAAGGGCAAAACCGATGACGTCATTGGCCCATTATTGATAGGCCGCCCGTGTTTGCGACGTGTTTCTATCAATGGCGCGTCACATTCAAACCAAATGTATTGTACTATGAGGTTCTTTTAATAACTGTATTTGTTCATTAGTGTTTGCCAATTTGTATTAAATTTTAATGTGTGTGTGTTTGTGTTGGTGTATTTGATTTGGTTACTGACACGTAATCTGATGTTGGTATTTGAACATCTTTTCAAATTGCTGTAGTAGAAACAGCTGCCTTGCCCACCCCTAGACAAGGAGAATCACGTCAACTGTTGTAGTAGAAACAGCTGCCTTGCCCACCCCCAAGACAAGGAAAATCACGTCAACTGTTGTAGTAGAAACAGCTGCCTTGCCCACCCCCTGGGCAAGGAGACTCACTAACTACTACGTCGCTGTTGTTCCAGTTAAATAAAAAGCTCTGGTACTCAGACCTGCATGACTTGAAAAAAAAATATTTCTTTAGAACCACAATTGACTTGTAAATTGGCTTTAGTGAATCGCACTTACGGGAGAGTCTATACATTTTTTATTTATTTTATTATTTTAAATTTCTCGGCACACAAAATTTTAAAAAATTGTGGAAAAGGCAATCCGTTGAATGAATTTACAAAATTTGAACAAAGTTTTTAATGAACTAAAACATGACTCCCCTAACAACTCTTTTTTCCCAGTCTGAGTATAGCAACCCTTTAAGACTGCCTTTAAGACAGATCTTTTTAAACTTCACTTTCAAAATTAATGAAATATAATTTCTTCTTAGAATAAACGTAGCTTATGTGTGCCACCTCAACGTCATTTATGTGGTTGTTAGGATATGAATGTTTATTTAGTACTAACATGTATGTTATTATCTTTGTGTAAAGCGCCGTGAACCCAGGTCCTTACTGGAGTAAAACGCTATATCAATTATCAATTCATTATTATTTTTTAAAAATATGAGAACATAATGGTTTCAAAAACAAATTCAAAGCATACAAAATTTCTCTGTGGTTTACTTCATGGTTTACTTCATGGTTTCCTTCATGGTTTCCTTCATGGTTTCCTTCATGGTTTCCTTCATGGTTTACTTCATGTTTTCCTTCATGGTTTACTTCATGGTTTACGTCATGGTTTACTTCATGGTTTACGTCATGGTTTACTTCATGGTTTACGTCATGGTTTCCTTCATGGTTTACTTCATGGTTTCCTTCATGGTTTACTTCATGGTTTACGTCATGGTTTACTTCATGGTTTACTTCATGGTTTACTTCATGGTTTACTTCATGGTTTACTTCATGGTTTCCTTCATGGTTTCCTTCATGGTTTACGTCATGGTTTACTTCATGGTTTACTTCATGGTTTACGTCATGGTTTACTTCATGGTTTACTTCATGGTTTACGTCATGGTTTACTTCATGGTTTACGTCATGGTTTACTTCATGGTTTCCTTCATAGTTTACTTCATAGTTTACTTCATGGTTTACTTCATGGTTTCCTTCGTTCCTGCTTTTTTTCCTTTAAGAGCCCCTTTACCATTTACACAAAACCCTTAGACATAGTCTTAGAAATTACAGATGAAATTATGACAACGTCTCACTCACATCTTTATTTTGGTTAGCAGTGTAACTCGAGCACTTAATACCGTAAACCACATATTTTAGTCTTTTTTTAATCTGAACGCATTCCATCTTAAACTTACTCCCTGTGTTATCTTCGTTACCATTACAAAATTTTGTTTCCCTGTCCTTACGATGAAGTCAACTTTCCAAGAACGACACGATGGCCGACACACTAATGAAATCCGTAAGAAAATATATAATTGTATAATCCCTTTAATTTAGCGTCTTTTATTTCATACTCTCTGAACGTTATACACAGCACAATCACATGAAATCAATATCAAAGTTTTATGTTTCAAAAATTAACCCCCCAAACTCAACCCCAATTAAAGAGTAAATTAGTGTGTCCAACCCCCCCCCCCCACTCCCACTGGTACATCAGTTTGTCAAACAACTGCCCATCCCCCCNCCCTTTTTCGTTTCCCCCATCGATCCCCGCCTCGCCACAGACAAGCAAAAGTTTACGGTGTGATTAGACTTCCAAAGATCTCACTTCCGTTTCGGGGCCATCACAAAACCGGCAAAATTTCATGTCGTGTCCGCAACAGACGGGACTCGCCTTTCATCCTCCCATCCCGCTGCCACCGCTGGAAAAGGGCATTTCACTCCCAGATCGGCCATTTCTCATTGAGTGTTCACACGGCTCGATTCACCTGAACAGTAATCGATACTCGTTATGAGTATTGGATCTCCTTCCTATACAGTCATAGTTTAAAGGAAAAATAATACTTTTTTGAAAGTAAGAAACTTATTTTACCATTGTCATTGTCTTTAGTCTCCCGTTTTATTCTAATTTAAATATTCTAACAATATTCTTGAGATTGTGAAAGGTTTGAAAAACATTAATAATAGTGTGTCCATTGCCTTAAACATATAGTTTCATTAGTGTTTATAGTGAGGTTGCGGAAATTAACAAATAAATTCTCGATTAATCGTTAAAAATTGTATCGATTTAATATAGATTAACATAATTTTAATGGATAAGAATTCGATTAAAATTTTGACCGGGGCCGTTTTGACACGGGGCCGTTTTGACCGGGGCCGTTTTGTCCGGGGCCGTTTTGTCAGGGGCCAATTTTGTCGGGGCCGTTTTGTCAGGGGCCGTTTTGTCAGTGAACTAAACTAAAAGGAGTATGAAAGTAAAGTAAAACATTGGTAGAGTCTAATCTAATACATTTTTCTTCACTGCGATAAGGCCAAGCAAAGCAAAACTTTAAGAAGAAACAAAAACTTTGCGATAAAATCTAGCGGCGTTAATCGTACCATTACAAAAGGTTGTTTTTTAAAAAAGAGTTTGTTTACGATCAGTAATCCTGAACTACCTGTATCTGCATGAAATACAATTCAATCAAAAGGTTTAGTCAACCATGACAAACATACGAATTGTCTATTAAAAATGTAAACACTCAAGTTTTCGTGTGAAAGGGGAAAGAGAATCTTAACATAATTATTTAAAAACAAAACAAAAGAAAAAATATATATAATCCGGAATTATATAATGTTTATAATTATTAAGCATAAATATTTATAATTAATAGTTAAAGACAATTGACGATGATATAATTTTTTTCCTTTGATATATGTCTTTTGTGAATCTAAATCACAAACAAACGCTTTAGGACAAATCTTAATTAAATGACTACGCAAGAATCGTTTTGGAGGTGGAGGTAGGGTGGAAGTGGAACGGTCCAGCACGTCACATTCAGATGTATTAAAATGTTAATTTATTAATACAACTACTTTCCGTAAGTCAATTCATAACTTATTTTGATTAATTAAGAATGAAGCCAAAATGTCTCTGAAAATGTTTACTGTCTTAATTATAGTAATTGGAAATAAAAATTCTTTCCTGTAATTTTATTGTTAAAACTTATATTAATTGTTAAAGCAGCAATAGTTCAGTAAACGTTTTAAATCTTTAATTATATACAATTTAAAAAAAAAAATCCAACAGACTTGTTCCAGGACAGCCCATTAAGAAAGACTTTGATTAAAATTATCATTTTACTTGGCGACAAAGAGCGTGGGCTCTGAAATTTTCTACACATAAAAAAACAAACAAACTACCAGATAAATTATATTAAAAGAAATATCTACTAATGGCCCATTGATCTGTACGCTCCAGTAAGGCGTGGAATGGTAGCCATCTATTTGTTCAATCATTCTTTATCCAACACTCCCACGGAAATAGTCTTTTGTTGATGGCAGTTGTTTGAATCCCACATGATGTTTCCCCTTCATTTTCTTTTATTTGGTGGAATGTGAATGCCTCGCATTGATCCCATAATCCTTTTCATTCCAGACAAGACAAAAATCATTTTCCTTTATTATTTAAGCCTGTTATAAAACAAAGTCAAGTCAAGGACAAGATTATCTTTATGACTACCTGGTCAGAGAGCTTTTTATTATTAAATAAATATTTGGTGTACTTTAATTTTATTAACACGATTAATCCAAGGCAGATTTAGCAATTTCGTAATTCCATATCAATTGTTTTGTTTGTTTGTTTTAGGTAATTAAAAAAAAATATATATCAGGTTTGTAGTCGTGGCCAATGTACTCGATCGTCTTTAACTTGGATTACTTGCATATAGATTTTAATTCTTTTAATTGCTATTATTGGTCTATTGCTCGTTGGTCAGACTGTTAAAAGCGAAACTTATCAATGAAATAAACTAAAGGCCACTTTTCTAAAACATTTCAAGTCAGAGGGAAAGAAATCTCACCCCTCCCCACCTAACAAACTGCCCGCAGTTTTCAATATCTCTACCTTCCCCTCCCCACCTAACAAAATGCCCGTAGTTTTCAATCTCCATACCTTGCCATCCCCACCTAACAAACTGCTTGAGGATTTCAATCTCCTTACTACCCCCACCCCCAGATGTATTTCACTGCCCCTGGTTATCACTCTCCATATCCCCCCTCCCCATGTATCTCACTGTCCGTATGTGTCACGCTCCTTACTCCAATACTAAATCCACAAGAACAATTGTCCTGGTCTTGACCATCTTCCATTCCCTGACTTCCATCTTGACTTCGACCTTTAACCCCAATGATCGATCACGTGGCCACCACTCAGACCATTTCACGGTCGCATACGTTCCTTTTTGAGCCAGACTTGAATTCTACCCGTGGCTAGTACTAAACGCCATTGATTAATGCGATCCTAAAGAAAAAAACACAAGTGTGTGCCTGTGTGGAGTTGAGGGTGGGGTAAGGTGGGGGAAAATGAGACAATTGTAAAGAGATATAGATAGAAGAGGGAGTCCCCACCTCAACTATTCTCGAGCTTGAATGTACCAAGATAAGGATAAAGTTAAGTGGCTTTGTGGATGTATGGGGGGGATGATAAAACATTTAACATCGTCTTGAAATTATAAAGGATGCTATGCGGTATAATCTGTATTCAGAAATAAAATTCATCTATTGAAATTTGGAATGGGGGACTAATGCAGGAATGTATGCGGTAAGGAAAGCGGTAGCGATATTTAATGTGGCGGACTAAATCCTTACAGTCACAAATCATAGATGTGGTTATAAAACCAATGGTTAAATTAGTCCATTGAACAACTTTAAGGTACGGCAATCCCCACTTCCTGCCATCAAAATTCAAACTTGGGGTGATCTTCTCCTTCTCATGCCCAGTCTTCATAGCGTCGACACGTCGTAGTCATCGGGTTGTTGGTTCATTTCAGTTGCTCTATATGTAATCCCAAAGTCTTTCAACTTCATAGGAATACCATAAAAAGTATAATTATAAATTTTATCTATACAGAGACAGCACATATGGATCTAGGGAATTTAAAATCCCAGACAGAAAAGTGAAGGAAAACTTTGAAATCGAATGCAACCACTACAGAAAATGCGCTACATTTATCATAGAAAGTATTATCATTTAGAACTAACGCTGCCGTTAATGATAATAGTGCTTTCTTGTCCTTAAATCCACTGTGACGGTCTGAAAAAGAAAGAAACACCCCAAGAAACACCCCAAGAAACACCCCAAGAAACACCAAGAAATGAATAGTTTCCCTCGCTGCGTTAGCTTATCGATGGCGTGCCGCACCAGATGGATCCACGCCGTCAAAACGGCGCTTAGCTTCAGCCGGACCAAAACTTTATTGACCGTGGAGGCAAAGCTGCGATTAGAGCCCGGGTCGGGGAGTGCCCCCTTCCACATAACCCGGGGTGGGCCGGGGGATGCTAACTTGCTGGGGATGACAAATGACCCCCAACATGGGAAGAAAATTAAATCGAACTGGACACGGGTTTCACGGGTTCCAGACCAGGGAGTGGCCGAATATGCCAGAAGTCGAAGATTTAGGAGCCGTGAGAACGGACTGTTGGGGTCCGAGACTTCCGGGGAGTTTTATTTCCATACTTAGAGGGGCGGCGAACACGATTTGGATATTTCGTCACATTTTACCTATGACTTTTTGTCTTCAGACCTTTAGCAATGTCCGCCCCTTTCCACCCCCACACCTTACCAAAAAAAGTATTTTATCTTATTTTATTTACTACAGACACTCCTTCTATACCAACGATTATTTCGCTGAACGCTTATCCATGGTTTATGTCTAGTCTTGCAGATTGATAAACGTTTTAAATGTTGATAGCTTGTTTTCCAGGTTTCGTCAACCAGCCCATGCCATGTTCGAATTCCTGACTGGAAGAACGATAATTTGTATGGCAATAAGTAAAGTGTTTTTATCCCTCTGTCTATCTGAGGGTTGTATTAGGTCATCTATGTGTTGTATTTCTTAGTTATAATAATGTCCTAATGTATTATTGCTACTATGCTCTTTGTCATTCCATCCTCTACCGTTTCAAGGTGTATTGATTCAACTAATAGTGTTACTCTTGTCTGTTTTGAATATTCTCCAGTAGTAAAACATGAAGCTCTTTTTTGAATTTGTATCTTTAGTATGGATTGTTTCCATGAATGAAACATTTTGATTTTATTTATTTCTTTTCTTTGCTCCTCTTAACAGTAGACACTTTTTGGGTTGAAAGACATACTCCAGTTAGTTTCCCACTTTATTTATTCATCTAGGTGCCTTTTTGGTAAGATTTTGCTATCTTGTTCTGATTTAATTGTTCTATAGATTATACAATCATCAGCACATAAACTAAATTTTGTTCCTGTTTTGATGCTGTTGGGCAAATCAATTATATAAGTTAAATTTGAGTATTTGCAACTTAAGTTTTATTTAAAGTCAAATAAATGTAAACTTTTGTAATATATTTAAATTTAGTGAGCTTAACAATGACATATCAATACACTCATTCCAGCTGCATAGATAGGAAAATATTGAAATAATCTTAAAATAAATTATTTTTAATTAAAAAAAAAGCAACAAAATACTTATTTCTCGTTTAAAGTAGAGGCTAGTAATGTTTTTTTTCCTTCTATCTTTCTTTATAAATGCCAATGCACTTAGTTCTTCCGTGAATGCTACGCGGAGAAAAATTTGTAGAGTTGATTTTTATTTATTTGTAACTCTTCTTTAAACAAAATCAAATCATAAAACCTATTGTAAATTTGAACCTCGTCAACAACTTAAAATAAATTCCATTATTTTGAAATCATTGACATGATTTCTGCTTGGATTGATTCAATCAAGCAAGTCAATTACAATAGATTCTTTCAAAAAACTTCCGCTTAAACAAAATATTTTGCTGCTCAAATTAGATTCCTTATTATTGGTGTCACATTAGGAGACCGTGTAAAATGTCTGGAATCTATCAATTGAAATTTCGGGGTTATTCAGTTTTATATATTTCCTTAAGATCTTGATTAGAAGTCTTCCCACCTTTAAAAAAAAAACAAAAACAAACTAAGCTGTTGGCTTCGAATGAATTATATGTTTTAAAAATATATATTTATACTTGTCCTGAAAATGTTTTTTTTAAAAAAAAGAATACTTTAATATTAATAATACAAAACTATTTTGGAACAACTACAAAACTGAAGGTACAAACTCACAAGTTTGTACAAACGATGACAAGAAAACGTTTTTTAAAAAATATACAAACACGTTTTATTTATTATATCTCTCCTTCAAATCTAGACCCTCAATGTCATTCAATGTAGCCCTATATAGAGAGAGGCTGCAATATCTGGATAGAGAGATAGGTAACAAAAGGAGTGGGCGAGGGATGTATAAAGAACAGCGGGGCGTGCTTCAAAGGCACCTCCTCCCTAAAAATCGTTTTTACATGGCGCCATTATCATATAAGCGAGCCACCCAATTCTCGTCTCATGAACACGTTTTAAGTTTGTGCTGAGGGTAGGGGTGCGAAGCGGGGTATAAAGCAATCAATACCGACCAGATCACTAGCTCATGATGTGCTGGTACGAACGTGGTGCTTGGTGTGCTGGTCCCAAGTTGGTGCTAAGTATGTTGGCCCCAAGTTGGTGCTTGGTGTGCTGATCCCAAGTTGGTGCTTGGTGTGCTAATCCCAAGTTGGTGCTTGGTGGGCTGGTTCCAAGTTGGTGCTTGGTGTGCTAGTCCCAAGTTGGTGCTTAGTGTGTTGGTTTCAGTTGGTGCTTGGTGTGCTGGTCCCAAGTTGGTGCTTGGTCTGCTGGTCCCAAGTTGGTGCTTGGTGTGCTTGTCCCAAG
>MUZC01000125.1:675771-705751 GCA_002072015.1 Radix auricularia
AGAGAAAAAAAAGTGAGCGGTTTTAGTCTAAGAACAAGAACTCTGGTAGTGAATTTTCTGCTGGGACACCGCAACTCTGCAGTGTAACCTCCCCCTGGAGCTTCTTCGCAATTACTGCCCTTTTGCACGCAAGTGGGGTGGAATTGATCCCCCTTGAATGCAATCAGTTCCGCCTTTTCCACGCAATCAGCACAACAGAATCATCTGAATGTGTGTGGCCGTGAAGGCGTAAAAATGTGCTTCGTGGCACATGTTGAAGCTTTAGGATTCAGATGACTCCAAAAATTTGGAACTCGCTCCTCCCTTTCACCCCCTCCCCATTTAATCCATCTCTTATTGCACTCCCCTACGCAAGAAGAACGTCTGACTGGTAAAATTTAATCGTTTAAATTTATTATAGTCACTAACGATATTTATTGAATCTTCCCAGGCTATGTTAGAGGCATATATATTTTTTATTACATACAAGAGGAATATAGATGTAGGCATTTAGTCAAACGTTTTTCATAGAGGCCTGTATGTGGATATTTGAATCATAGTAAAGGCCTGTGTGTGAATATTTGAATCCTAATAGAGGCCTGTGTTTGAATCCTAATAGAGGCCTGTGTGTGGATATTTGAATCCTAATAGAGGCCTGTATGTGGATATTTGAATCATAGTAAAGGCCTGTGTGTGAATATTTGAATCCTAATAGAGGCCTGTATGTGGATATTTGAATCCTAATATAAGCCTGAATTTGAATCCTAATTATTTCTTCATGGATGAAATATGAAAAGCGACATCGATTTCTTGCTCATAATCTTGCCATTCACTGGAAATATGAACCATGAGCCATTGTCTCACGAACATCATTTGTATCACGACATGCCAGTATGTTGTGTTTCCCCAGCGTGTCATACTGCGGGAGTATATCGTATTGTTCTAGTAAGTATTATAGTATGTCGTGGTATGGCCGTATGTCATGGTATGACCGTATGTCGTGGTATGCCAGTATATCAAGATAGACCAATATGTCGTAGTACGCCGGTATCCCAATAGGTTGTGGTTTGTCAATGTTACCTTTAAGCTACGCGGCTGTATTGCCGTGCATAATCTGACCGACCCAGCGCAGAGGTTTAAAATTACCACGCAGCAAATTTTTAAAAAATATTACACACAAACTGGGTTCTGCGCAACTTTGCAAATCAGTTTTTTGTTGTTGTTTTTTTTACTTTGTGCACGAAAAAACAAAAAAGGGAACATTTTTGGGCACCAGCATTTCATTGGTTTAAAGTTGTTTTTGAAAATAATTGTCAACTAATTTTTTCTTCCACTGCTCTTTCCAAGCGTTGAAAAACGATCAGTTTATTTGTACGAGGTAATGACGTGTTTCAAATCCGATTTGACTGCCGAGTTTTTGACTGCTGGCGTCTCAGACTAAACCATTCAGTTCCGCTGACAGCTCTCTGAGGAAGACTTTTAACGTTATATTGTGTTGTGGAAACCTTAGGATGGACCAACTTCCTGTTAGTCGACTTTTGCTAAACTCCACCGTGAAAACCTCCAAGTGCATTAAAAAAAATTCAGTAAGTCTAACGATCTGTGAGCAGCGGATCTAAATTTAATTTCTAAATATAAAACAAACACATTTCATATAAATAAAAAAGTAAATAAAGTAAAAATACTTAAAAATATCTACTAGTAAAGGAAGTCTACATAACTCTCCTGTTTATTAGAAGCACACACACACACAAACACAGGCACACACACAAATACACACATACCTACACACAAAAACGCACTCATGCAATCATCAAAAAGTCATGGTATTAAACAACACATTATAAAGTTAAATAACTAATTAAAAAAATGAATTTTTAACATTTAATTACGTAAATCTCAATAAGGATAGTGAGTGAATTAAATACAAAATATAAATATAATAATAGATATCAAACCAGAGGCACACTGAAAATGTTGAAGTGTACATATCTCTCTATCTCAACCCATTTCTTCTCTCGTCTGTACGCCCATCTATTACCTTCAATATGTTGCATTATTTCAACGAAAGGCAATACTGATTCTACATAATCAAAAAAGGGCCAAACCTGGGTTCGTACGAACACAACTGCAATTCAGAAGCAGGTGACATGCAAGAGTTTTTCAGCTCTGATTTGTGCTTCTTAATGTCAAAAATTTTATTTTTGTTTTTTTAAACCTAACATAAGTAAATTTTATATCACAACCTTAGTAAATAGGGAAAGAGGCGGGGTTTGAAGTTAGCGGATGACGTCACAAGTGCTTGGAAATGTCATCGTAAAACTTCCCGCAACGACCCCACATTCTCCAACTGCAGTCTACTAGAATATTCCCAGTACCGCCCCTGTAGACAGCCAGTACCACCACTGTAGACAGCAAGTACCGCCCCTGTAGACAGCCCGTAATATCCCTGTAGACATCCAGTACCACCCCTGTAGACATCCAGTACCGCCCCCGTAGACAGCTAGTACCGCCCCTGTAGACAGCCAGTACCGCCCCTGTAGACATCTAGTACCGCCCCTATAGACAGCCAGTACCACCCCTGTAAACATCCAGTACCGCCCCCGTAGACATCCAGTACCGCCCCTGTAGACAGCCAGTACCGCCCCTGTAGACAGCCAGTAACGCCCCTTTAGATACCCAGTACCGCCCCTGTAGACACCCAGTACCACCCCTGTAGACAGCCAGTACCGCCCCTGTAGATAGCCAGTACCGCCCCTGTAGACAGCCAGTGCCGCCCCTGTAGACATCCAGTACCACCTTTGTAGACAGCCAGTACCACCTTTGTAGACAGCCAGTACCACCCCTGTAGACATCCAGTACCGCCCCTGTAAACCTCCAGCACCACCCCATGTAGACACAAAGTGAGAACCCATGATTTAATGAGAGTTGATACCATAAAAAGGCAGGCGATTTAGTCCAAAGATTTCCACTTGACTGAATAAGAAACCTTCAAATAGTTTATCATCCGGTTGCAGTGTTTTCAAACGGTGTCAGCTTCTTTCCTGACAGTCTTACCCAAACATCCTTGACAATCATGAAGAATTTCTCTAAAACAGTCAGAAAGACATTGTCTCTGCCAGTCAGGAAGATTGTGTCTCAAACAATCAAAAAGACATTTCCTCTGACAGTCAGGAAGAACTTTTCTCTGAAAGTCGGGAACAAACTGTCTTTGAAAGTCAGGAAAATTGTGTCTCAAACAGTCAGAAAGATATTGTCTTTTACAATCACGAAAAACTTGTCTAAAACAGTCAGAAAGATATTATCTTTGACAGTCAGGAAGATTGTGTCTAAAACAGTCAGAAAGATATTGTCTTTGACAGTCAGGAAGAACGTGTCTCTGAAAGTCAGGAAAAAATTGTCTTTGACAGTCAGGAAGAACAGTCATGAGGAAATTGTAAATAAAAAAATAACCAAATTGAAGTTTCAATATTGTCGCCTCCTGACCCCCCACAAACTTTATCCGGCAAGGAACACGTAACATCCAGTGTCATGTCATCAAGATCAGAAAGCTCTTTCTATTGTTGTCAAACACTATATACCTAAAGACTTGACTGACTTTAAAAAAAACACAAGTTATATTAAGATACGTAATCAATTTATTGGATTAAAGGCATATTCTTTTATTTGATAACCATTCAAGTTGAGCCAACATACATCAATGTTCCCTTTAAGCTGCGTGGCTACGCGGCTGCGCAGATACCTGACCGACGCCGCGCAGCAAATTTTGTAAATATTGCACAAAAAATGGATGCTGAGTTTTTTTGCACACGAGTTTTTGTTCTTTGCACACGGACCAGCGAACCTGAGAGGGATCCTTGGAATACAGTAGGACTTTGGGAATCACTGACAATACAGAGCAATATAGATCCCGATGTCACTGATTTTTAATGCTTTGAATCAGTCGAGTAGCGGTGGGAGGAGACGGTGTACAAATTTTAAAGTTCCCCTTGGCCCCCACTTGAGTGCGGCCCCCATATGTGTGTCCGAATTTTTTACATTAAATATTATGCCACATGCATGTATGAAGGGCCCCAAAAGAGGCCAACTGACCCGGACCCCCAAATCCCTACAAATCCCTAGCTACGCGACCGCTTTTAATATAGGGGACAGGCATAGCATACGCCGTAAACTCGCTAATAGATAGTGCAAAGAACATGGAGGGGAGAACGGGCAAATACAGCAGCCCGAGGAAAAGAAAACAACGCGAGTGAACGTCCCGGGTGCGTGGAGGAGGGGGAACCGCCGACGCATTTTTGGTCTCGAGACATATGCACTACGGTTGTTGTAACCTGCTCCCGCCCCCATCCTGTACCACCACCGTTTGCAAAACATAAATTATGACTAGTCGACCCTAGCAAGGGTAATTCGTCATGCAAGTTACTTAAGCAATGATGTACTTGGCGTGCTTGTTCTGGTGAATTATATATATATATATATATATATTGAGAGATAGAGAGAGAGAAGAAGACATATTTTCTAAGGGACAAAGAAGAAACTGATAGTACAAAGAGGTAAGGAGGAAGAAAGGAGCGATATGGCTCGTTATTGCATAGGACAATTAGTGACTGAAACAAGCATCCAAAAGGATCAGTCGGAGCGATAATATCGAAACATGTCTGTCTTTTGCCCCTTGTTCTCACAAACTACAATCACGAACACTCTCGATGAGCAGCCCAAAAAAAATATCATTTTCGTGGCCGTTTTTTCTTTTTTTAAAAACATCAACTTCTTATAGGAGTAATAAAAATCGTGGGAAATCGATAAATAAAAGAGGAAGAAGAACATTAAAAGAGAGAAAGATATTAACATCAATTTGCAAACAGTGACTAATTTGTTATGTTTTATTAAAGTGTATTTTTTAAAATAAGAAAATAAAATAAGTTCATACATAAAAAAAACAATATTAAAATTAAAAAGTAACAGAAACGAACAAAAAAAAAGCAGCTTATACCTAGTTATACAATTTTAATGCATGTAATTTCGTTGTTTTTGCGTTTTTTAAAAACATTTATTATTTTCATTTTTCGTATTTACCACTCTCAGCACTAGTTTTAAAAGAAAGCGTTAGTTTCTTATGCTTATAGCTTCTGTTCTCGCAAGGTGCCATATGGAGAAAAGAAAATGTGTTCTTATTTTTGGAACACATTGATTTATTTACTCACTGTAACTTATTCCTTTAATATATTTTATAAAACTCAACGCATTTTTAAGACTATTTCCTTATTTTTTATTTGACAGTTCTTTTTTTTTAATTAAAAAAAAAGTTTAAAACTCAGTACAATGCGCTTTGCTTTTTCATATAACAACGGAAACAGAACCCAATAAATGGCATTGAAAGTAAACTCCCTTGGTATCTGACAGACTTGGTCAATGACTCGTTAGAGGTAAATATTGCTCTTGCCGTCTGTGAGTCTACATGTTATCCTTCCCCCTCCCTTACCCCCCCCCTTGTTCAAATGACCATTTTCCTCCGCGTAATTTCAACCCCCATTTATCGTCCGCCCCTGTCAACAGATCATGGGCCAGAATGTCACGCCTGCGGTAATTAAATATTTTTCTTCAATTATTTGAACAAATTACATTGTAACCTATCGTGTTTGGAGTACTTCGGATCGAAACCCGTTTAACGACGGCGTCTCGTGTTAGCGGACTGCATTAGGGGGGAGAGGTGTCAAGCTCTTTTCTACATGGGCGGTCCATTTATTCCCAGTGGCGTGTATTTTGAATGTGAAGTTTGCCTGAGCTATTTTCAGTGCATGATTTAACATTAACATCTACATCTCGTGCATTTCTATTTATGCAACATAAATTATTTTCCTTATAAACTTTTTACTATCGTTATTTTGTTGTCTTTGAAAAGGTTGATATAAAAATACTTCCACCCTTTCCTGGATGTTTTAACAGAGACATAGTTTTAGCTATATAAATACGCATGATGTACCCTATTAACCTTTTATCCTATGTTAGGGACATGAACTGAAAGCTTTGTATCGTTCCTTATGAACGTCTGAAGCATCTTAATAATTTATGAAGTCATTGTGAACCGCGGCAGATCTATTTCAACTTCAAAAAAATTGTTGACAAATTGTCCAAATTGTTTACTTTATATATNATATATATATATATCACTCAAAGCAATCTTAGCTGAAGATAAAGAGTGCGGTGGCGTATCGTGGGCTGGTTGCTCATAGGTAACAAAATTTCTTGTGGGAGCAAAGTATCTGAGAAAGAATTCAAATAATCTGACGCCTGACGTGATCTTCTTGCGCTGCTTTATATAAATGAGCAACAAGTTAAGGGGTTAATTAAGCTCGATCCGCCCTAGGCGCCTGCAACTCATACTACGCCCCTGTACAAGAAAATTAATATGTAATTATAGACTAATTCACACTTCTTCTGTTATTGAGCAGTGTGCTTTAAATTAACATTAACATAATCAGTCCTGAACTATATTATCAACTCTTAACCACCCCCCCCCCCNATATTATCAACTCTTAACCCCCCCCCCCCCCACCTCTAAACAGAATCTGTACATTTTTGTAATTTATTTTAGCTCTATTCACATCAAAAAGAATTTTATTTATTTTTTCTAAGAAATAATCAGAATTAATTACTACCAATATGAGAACTTTCCCTGTGTTGCCAGGAGAGCTTTTTATCGGCTGGCATTAATTAAAGTTGGCAAGACGAATCAAATGAAACTGTAATTTAATTACTTGCACATCTGCTCTAATATTAAATTGCAATAACAAACAGCTGTGGTGAAGGAGATTTCCTGTGCTCCTGGGGAGATTTCCAGCTTCGATGCTTCGGCCCCTTCAACGTTAAATTTAGAATTGATTTATACTTGAAATATATTTCACAAACACAACCCATAGGCCAAAGGCAGGAAAAAAAACTTTAAAAAAAATATCCTTACCGAATTAAACCATTTCTTAGACTTGGATGGTAAACAAACAATATTTAAGGAAAAAACAACAATAAATTACATCAGCTGATGTAATGTAGATTACTTTAAATTTGTACGATCAAGAAATTATTTTCTTTGATGTTGAGCAGGCTAAAACTTTTTAAAGTCTTTTTTTCTATAATTTAAAAGAAAATATGGAGAGAAAAAATAATTAAACGTTGACAATTACATTTCTTTGAGGAAAACTCTTCCTCGGTGTTTTATGCGTACTATGTCCTACAGAATAGGACAATATTCAGATAAAATACCAGATACTCTGTGAATGAACGGGCCTATGTCATGACTCTAAACACTTAAAATGTTATAATCATAAAGCGATTTTTTTTTGAGATTGCATCTGCTGGCAATCTCCGTGCGAGCGATACACCAAATAGGATACGTATGGAAAACAGATTGATAAAACGATTAGGCACGTTGACTAGACGTGGTCTGAACCAAGTTCATAATATTACGTAACTAATATATTTATAAAAATCCCTTATATTAATTCGTAGCACTGCTTTTCTGCTCGTCTGTATGTCGCAAAAATGTTGGATTGATTTTTAACTCACTTCCCTGTATCCTGTTGAGCTGAAATTTTACAGACAGACGTGTGGTAACAATAAAAACGATATTTCAAAATTTCACATCGATTGAATGTAATGTAATTAAATTATTGAATTTTTAGATTATCTCTACATAGATTATAAATATTTATGCCTCTCTGTCGCGCAGTGCGTATTATATTGACCATTCTTTTAACTATGTCTTCTATATAAAGGATTTATAGTGAAGAACTTAGGTTTTTACTTTTTTAAATGCAATTTTACTAAAAAGGAAATTGCTTTTATATATTTGAAATATCTGTGCTGTCTGTTTGATTTTGCACAAAGAACTCCTCCTGAACCTACCAGATAGAGGGTTCGGGTCTTTTGCAAGTATGTGAAGGTGAAGAAGGTCCCAAGGATGTACAAGGGACAAAGAAAAAAAATCATGTTAAGCCTGGTCCCTTCTGGAACTCAGGACGTGTTAGCGCATTTTCGTATTATGTATCAGTACTTATGTTAGATATCAGCATTATGTAGTTATCAGTAATTGTGTTTAGATTTTAGACATATTTTTATGATTTTTCTTGTGTAATGACTATACCTGACATTTTTTAAATTTAAAAGTCATTTCTTTACATTTTAAAAATGTTTATTTTCTCTTTAATCCAACTACAAGTCACCACAAATGATGACGTATAACTCTCTAAACTTTTACACATATTTTAATGACGTCAACTAAAAAAAACACTAATTAATTCTTTTGCACGATTTCACACCACTCTTGAATGCTTGAAAAACTATGTATTCGACTTCCGGCAATGGCGCCCGTTCCTTGTGCCAGTGTTAACTCTCGATTCGCAAAGTTTTTTGGTAGTTTTAACGGGGTTTTTTAACGGATCGAGTAACTGAGTGTTGATGCACCAATGGCAGGTCAGGACATACAAAAAACATATATACATCATGGGTCTAGGACTTATGGATCCTGTGATCATGGTGATGACAGACAGACGGACAAAACGGGGGCAATAGCGATTTCGACATCTCGAAAATGCGCTAAAAAATTCCCGAAAAAGTTTACTGGATTCCTTGCAATTTGTAGATAGCAATAGTTTTGTTTACTTTCATACTTATTGATCTGAAATGACTTTTAATGTAATCTAAAATGATAGTTAATGGGGGTTTCCCGCTTTGTGAATGCTAGTGTTAGATTGGTGCGCGGTGCGCATTATATTGACACATTCTTGGTGTCATGTAGCGTGACGTCATTATTTTTGTTTACTTTTATAATTACTGTTTGGAAATTAATTTTAATGGAATCTAGAATGATTTCCTTTGAATAAAATAAATCAGAAATTCTCTGTTGGAAATAGCTTTTAAATACTCATTCGAGTTTTATTACTTGTTTAAGTTGCGGTTTTTTTCTTAAATGTTACTTTTGATACTTCCTTCCTCTTCTTGTATCCTCTTTTATAGTTAAGTACTTGTGCTTATCTTGCTTCTTTCGTTTCTTTGTTGTTTTTTTCCTCTGCTTAATTCGTTTTCCACATTATATTAGGTAATAAATTATATGATGTGAAATTAATTTTAAATACTTGTGTTTTATTTAATTGTACTGATGAAGGCATTAGCCGAAACAGGTTTACACGTGTATTTACCCAAAAAGCAGCTTTAGTGTATTGTTTGAATCATAGAATTATTTTTGTGTATGGGGCCGTCCACAAAGTACGTCACGCTATTTTTGACTCTTTTTAACTCAACCCTCCCCTGTCACAAAAGTCACAAATCTCAGACACCCCCCCCCCCCCCACCACCAATAAAGTATGTCACACTTTCGAACAATTTTCGTTTTTTAAATTAACAAATAGTTCTAATTTTATCTAAAACACGCGTGACGTCACACATGGCCTGACACCCCTCCCCCTATCAAAAACTGTCACCATTCCTTCTTACACCCCCTCCGGGGCGTGACGTACTTTACCGACGGCCCCTATCTTGAATTTGATCAGTAATGAATTTTTAAGTTATTTTAAAAGATTTGTTTCATTTAAATTAATTGAAATGCGTTGCATTATAATAATTTTTAATATATTTAAGAGTTATAATTAGAACTCTATTTTAAAATTAGAACAACTTCACTACACCTGCCTCTTAATTCACATTAAAGAAAAACTATTTCTCAATAGCGAACATCAGCTTCATATTAATATAAAACCTCGAACCTGTTTGTGAAGATATCGCTTAGTTAACAGGATGTTAGCTTTCATCATAATTTAACATCGTAATTTGTTGGACATTGTGGGGGAGGACAGATCCGAAAAATAATGTAAATAGATTTAGTTTCTACGAGTCTCACACACCCATCTCACTGGAGGGAGTCGGCCAAGATTTGTTCATACTGGGAGACACAATTAATCTAAGTTTTTAATCACAAAACATTTTCCTATTTAAAAAATGTCACACTTAATATAACGTGATTTTAGAAAAAAAAATAAAACTTGAATTCCGATTCCAACAAAAACATCCCATAGCACGAAACAATTTGAAATGGAATCCTGGTCTCAGAAACCATTTCCCAAAACGTGATGACGTCAGGGGTCGCTTCGATTGAGGATAAAACTCGAATTACCCTCAGAGCTGATTTGTAATGTCCTACAATTACCAGTCAGCATGACTTGGAAATGGGGCCAAATAGATTCGTACAAGTTTTGGGAAGGTGCACTACGTAAAAAAAAGTTTGTCTGAGAGGAGTCGTGGAAATGAAATACATTAGTCTAAAAGTACCAAGGAAGAGTGTAGTGAAATAGTCTAAAAGTACCAAGAAAGTGTGTAATGAAATAGTCTAAAAGTACCAAGGAAGTGTGTAATGAAAACCAATGCCATGATAAAAGTATGAAATATTGTCAAAATATTTTTTAAAGTTGCCGTGGGGGTGGGCGGGCGCCAATGATATGAAGTCCCGAAGACTTTTATTTATACAAATAAATTGGTCATGATAATTAACAATATCTAATTATATTGTTTGGTGTTGAAATTTTTTCAAACATTATTTGCATTAGACGCAAAAGAGTTTAATTTTCAATGTTGAGCTAATTTGAGGTCTGTTTTTTTTTTTTATTAAAACATATTTATTTTTAAATTTTAACAAAATGTAACTTGTTTTACCCAAGTTTAAGCTACACTTAGGGAAAGGTGTGTGTTGCTCAAAGACAAAAATAGACTAAAACAAATAAAACAAAAGAAATGAAATGAAAACTTAGTTGCGGTGTCAGCCAAAGTCAGAAAGAGCAATAGAGGGAAGTAAGTATAGTAGTCAGGCTATATAACTATGGGGAATGAACTTTATTTGATTGTAGGAGACCTCTATCATTTAGAGGGCATGGTCACCCCTTTAGGATTATTGAAGTTATATGCTTTATGTCAATATGACCGCAGAGCCAACTCTGTGAATATGGAATTACTGTAGATTAGTTTACGACGAAACAAGATATTATTATAAAAGTAAAGATTTTGAATTTTCTTTTTAAAAAAAAAACAACAAAAAAACCAAAACAACAACTCAATGTTACAATTAAGGTTGACTGAATATTTAAAAAGCTTCGGATAGCAATATAGGTCACGATGACCACTACACTGAACATGTACATGTTTATGGGAAAGTCGTGTTTTTAAACAGGCTTGTGGCAATGGGTGATCGAGGTAACTGAATTGCAGTCGTAATTTTAGCCTTTTTTGTTCTCTATATATTTGGGCTCGACAGCAGAAAAGAATCGACATTATAACTGATGAAAAAGTGCTGATACAGAGAATTAGGCGGATCCGTTAAATACGTCGCATTAATAAGTTTGGCGAGTTAAAATAGAGGTCGAGAGAAGACCTATAATTAATGTTGAAAAGAAAACAATCATAAACAATGAATGAACGGAAAGAAGGTTAGGGAAATTACAATAACAAAAATCTACTATTAACTATTCTGGTATTATAGGTTATTCCTTTAAAGTAGAGCAGTTTGCTGGTGTTAAAGATGTCTAAAATTGTTGTTAGCTTTTAAACCACAAAGTAATTTTGCTCGCTATCAAGTTCTAAAAGAAATTTCTACACTGGGATCAGGGGGGCCATGTCATCAGTGAGATTAAAAAATGTTTTTGTTTAAATTAATTAAAGGATGAAACTTAAATCTTGTGATGGGTGAGGGAGAGGATGAGACCCTTTTAATCACATGCTTGTAAGATGCCACATTTCTGATATCAAAGAAAATATCGGTCTTAAATTAGCGCATCCTTTAAAAATGTAAAACATTGATGTAATTAATAACAGTTGATAAAATTACTTTCCCCAAGGGTATATTACAAATCAGAAGACGGATTTACAAGTCACAGCGGGATTAACACGAACACAATCATTGTAACGTTATTTACATCACTCATATTTTCTTATCTGTGAGTGAGTTTCAATCCGGGTATTTGAAATTCAAAGGCGGGCTTGAGTGATACCATTTTGACATCATTTAAACTCATCAGATATTCAACC
This sequence comes from Radix auricularia, assembly GCA_002072015.1. NCBI lineage: Eukaryota > Metazoa > Mollusca > Gastropoda > Lymnaeidae > Radix > Radix auricularia. Next base: position 687,817 of record MUZC01000125.1, read on the forward strand.
AAATATTAATTTTTTTACCCACGTTTAGCTATAGGAGCAGACGCCAATGACTGGACGACATATTAAGGTCAAGACGTCCAACGTGGGCTGTGTCCTGTCCGGTTATGGTAACCATATCTTAAGCTCTTGTTATTTTGGACGGTGGGGCTTGACGCATTCAATTAAGGCCGCGGTGCCATCACAGATTATGTGGAGAGTGCAATGCACCAGAATGTCCACAGGAAACTGATGTAAAACAGAAGAGATTACTGCTATACATGGTTGAATCTTACTGTACAAAGATAAGTGAGGTGGTGATGGGGTTATTAGCATCTTTAGAAATCATTGAATGCTGTTAGTTTGTTGATTCAGTAGTACATTTTTAGATAAAAAGAAATGGTACAAACGTAAAACTTTGGAAGCATCATCATCATCAAAGCAATATGATGGGTCTATTTTAGGTAACCATATGAATATTGGATACAAAATACTGGTTTATCTCTATAATTTCATTTTTAGCGCATTTTCGAGATGTCGAAATCGCTATTGCCCCCGTTTTGTCCGTCTGTCTGTCATCACCATGATCACAGGATCCATAAGTCCTAGACCCATGATGTATATATGTTTTTTGTATGTCCTGACCTGCCATTGGTGCATCAACACTCAGTTACTCGATCCGTTAAAAAACCCCGTTAAAACTACCAAAAAACTTTGCGAATCGAGAGTTAACACTGGCACAGGGAACGGCCGCCATTGCCGGAAGTCGAATAGAGCATTTTTCAAGCATTCAAGAGTGGTGCGAAGGCGTGCAAAAGAATTAGTTGTTTTTTTTAGTTGACGTCATTAGAATATGTGTAAAGGTTTAGAGACTTTAACGTCATCATTTGTGGTGACTTGTAGTTAGATTAAAGAGAAAATAAAAAATTTTAAAATGTAAAGAAATGACTTTTAAATTTAAAAATGTCAGGTATATTCATTACACAAGAAAATTCATAAAAATATGTCTAAAATCTAAACACAATTACTGATAACTACATAATGCTGATATCTAACATAAGTACTGATACATAATACGAAAATGCGCTAACACGTCCTGAGTTCCAAAAGGGACCAGGCTTAACATGATTTTTTTTTAAATCAATCTTTTCTAAGGACATCAGACAAGAAAACGATTATTTTAGGCTTAAATTAGTCACAGAATTTCAACTAAAATGGACCAATGAAAATTTGAATTTTGTTTGTTAAATAGAGGTTGAATGTCTTCACGGGTGTGCAAGAGCAAGCAACTGCATACTCTTTTGATCTGTCTCTCTTGTCGAAACACCATACAAAAAATGTACATTGCCGAGCAACAATTTGAGGGTTCAAAATTAAATTACAAACTCTGCTATATTAACTGCTATATATTGACCATACAAACTTGTACCTATTAACTTAACAATCTTCCATATTTTCAAATGAATAAATAATTAACACCTCTATGTAAAAACATCATTGTTTTCTTCACGCCTTGTGCGAGATTTTCTTTTACCAAAGAAGAAAAAAAGGTATTATCTCCATTTATCATCCAAGAGGAATCTCCCCCCCCCCTGCGTCTGTAGTCTGTTGGGGCCCATGCATCGGGGGTGCAGCAGGGGGATTGGATGGACTAGTGCCATCTGTTGTTACTGCATCTCTCATTTACCCTCCACCTCTCAAAACGTCAGATCCGCTGATCATTTTTCAGAATGTAAAAGATCTGCAAGTCGAGATTTTTTGTTTGTTTGGTGTCATGGAACAAAAACAAAATGTAAATGAAGGATTACATTTTTAATGCCTTCGTTTATTTGTGTATATGATGTATACGTGTTGACGAATATGCAATATTGATAAACTTGAACGCGGGCAAATTTATCAATACTGACAATATTACAAAATGTCAGGAAAAGAGTGTTAATAGAACATTTTGTTTGAAGTCGAAATAAGTAACAGGGGTGACAAATGGGCGAAATAGACATATATCTATATTGAAAATCCAGCACAGGCAACATTAACAAATGTGACGAGGGCCACAATGGTAAAAGCCGATTAAAGATTTAGAATTTGACGGCACGCAATGGGCTTCTCCTCTGCAGGCAAGCCTTGGAAGGACAGACAGATATAAATCTTAGATTATAAGCTACTGGGGAATGTGGGTCGGGGACCAGGGTAGGTGTATGTGGGGGTTGGGGGAGATTGAGTTTGGTGAAATGGAGATTAAGGGACACTTTATTGAATTGACGCGGCGTAATGAAGACAGAAAGAGAGAAATATACATAAACAATGAAATTAACAAACGTGGGAGATAGAGAAATGCGGAAATAGAAAACAAAAGATATACACAACGCAAAGGCACACGCAGAATAAAAAGAAGGAAACAGATATGTAGAGAGAATAACACATGCATACATGCGATAGATGACTAGAGTGGTCAGATGAAGGCAACGAAACTGACTTACATATACAGAGTTTAGAATTATTAATGGGTATCGGGTTTGAGTCTCACTGAGTGCTGGGACCTGTTCTCGGGTCCACCCACCTCTGATGGGTACCCAACATAATTTGGGGAAAATGAGGCGGCTGGGCTTAGTGCTAGCCACACAATCTCCTGGTAAGCCGTGGCTAACTTCACTAACCACAGTAGATCTTCATGGTCAGAAAATGATAACTTGTTTAATATATTGATTAAATAGTCTCGTATTTGATTACTTGTACTTTTGCAGTTAATTAGCGCAGAAGATACAATTCTGTCGGCGTGGCTTTGTTGGGAAGTAGATCAACTGCCAATAAAAGCACACCACCTATGATTGGCTAACAAGCCAACAAACATCAAACAAAAACTGCATGTATGGGACAATTATTACACGTTTAATGTTGACGTTGTCAGTCGTGATACAAATTGATGCCTTAATCTGGTCTAAAACTATTTGACCACTTTAGCCAAAGTGTAATTGCTGTGTAGTGCGTAATTGCATCGCCTCGAACATTTTAACGTGCATACTTTCTAATCAGCACCTCCAAAATTGATGAATACTCTTATGAAATTTTGGTGGGAGTGTGAAAACAAAGGCACATTCTAGAAAAGTTTGAAGACTGTTTTTCCTATTTTAGCAAGTTTTTGAAGATATGAGCGCGACAACAATGCTGCACTGTCATGGACAGTTAGCGCTGTATACAAGACAGCAGTCATCATCATATATTTAGTAAAACAAGATATGACGAGAACTCATTTAGTTACAACAAAATAAGTAGGCTTTATATGGGAAATGAATCAGTTTGCATCTTAAACATATCTGTAAAAAAAAAAAAAGATTACTGCCTCACACCGTATCGTTTTGGAATAAAGTAAATAACATTTCTGCTGGTGAAGTAATAGTACTCACACTGACTCTGCTATTTAATTAAGAAAACAAATAATTTTACTTCTGTAAAGAAGAGCGGTATTTCTACTCTCTATAGCTATGTAAATGTGGGTTACCTCTAGGTAATATCTAATCTAGTAAATTTAAAAAAAAAAATTAAAATCTATAGCCAAAATAGTATCATTATTGTCAAAGCTGAGTACTAAATACTATGTCACTGCTCAGCAGTTGAAGCAGATTGCCAGGTTGTTAGCTAAGGCCTTAAGAGACTAAGTCTCAGGCCAAAAGAATTACTATATACATCTATAGTTAAGGAATTCCTTCTCTCCTGAACCAAACACTTCTCGAAAACTCTAAATGATCCCAACACTACCTTAAAAAAAAACAGAATTTGTCTCGATGTCAAAAAAACAACAACACAAAAATGTTTTAATTAATTACACCAAATATAAATGTATCTCCCTATATGTATTCCGCGCAAGTGTGTGGTTCGGGCAACTTGTTCTCACGGATCATATTTTCTTTACTTTTTTTCCATGGAAGTAGTGTACACTCGTTATATTTTTTCAAAATAGTTGTTTGTGGGTAGTTGTCAGTCCTAATGTGATAAAATTGTGTTCTATACATTTCGTTGATGCAGGATATACATTATTCCTTCTGATATTGGAGTAACATCCACTCCGCTGAGTGAGTCATCTCCTCTTCTGTTCGGTCTTGTGTTCACAAAAACCATTCTTGGCGGGATTTTATAACTACGTGCTTGTGAGTTGAGTTTTATTTTCCATTAAAACAATGGGAAATCTAGTGGTGGAAAAAGCTTTGTGTTATTTTATTCGTTGAGGATTCTTGGTGTTTTCCATTTTAACAGTCTGCTGCTTGAAAATTGATTTGTACTTTGCTAAACGTGCCAACATGTTTCCGAATCGACATCCGGGACCGCAGCCGGGGCAGCCATTTAAGTTTACTGTGGCGGAGTCGTGTGATCGTATTAAAGAAGAGTTCAGTTTCCTTCAAGCACAATATCATACATTAAAAATGGAGTGTGAAAAGCTAGCACAGGAGAAAACAGAAATGCAGAGACATTATGTTATGTACTATGAGATGTCATATGGATTGAATGTTGAAATGCATAAACAGACTGAAATTGCTAAACGTTTAAATGCTATATGTGCCCAGGTTATTCCTTTCCTTTCTCAAGAGGTAAGATAATTTGTTAGCTTCTGTTAATGATATTTTAGATGTTTAGGTTAGGAAATGTGCCAGTTCTGTATTTAATAGAAAATAACCCAAGGCACTTTGGTATTATAAAATATTAATGGATTTATGTTTAAGCATCTAAAGGGTAGAAAGGATTTTATTTTAACTTTCGCTTAAATTTTACATTTAATTAAAATATTTTACACATTACATTCTACCTATACAAATCCTCCGCTGCCTTGCGGCTATACCTGCCTTGCGGGAAAGGCTAAGGGAGTAAACCCTGAAAGAAAATCAGGAATTGGAGCACCTACAGGCGGTCTATACATAAGACTTATGTACATACCGGCAGCTCCTGCGACGCCAATGGCAGCAAGGCTGCATCGACGCAAGTCGTTCCCTTGGTTACACCATTGACGTGGAGAGGGGGGATATGCTGTATGGGCAGCAGCTAATTCTCCATAATACCCGCCCAGGCTTGCATCACCTCTGGAGAGGACACTCCAGCGTCGCCGCAAGGTGTCGACAAAACACGGGAAGCAGCAGTTACCGGTTATAAGCCAAAGCTCAATTGACGTAGAGCTAGGCGCCAGGGGCTGCTTCCGACGGTGGGAGAGACTACCAATGTCTCACTGGACAGCTACCGCCCGCCTCAAACTGGGCAGCCCCCAGTCAAATAGGTGCTATCCCGTCATGGCCTGCCTTCTCCACTGGGTGCGTGGAGATTAGAGTACCACTCAACAAGTGGGCCACTAAGCCCTGCACCAAGAAATACAAAAAAGAAAAAGAAGACCCCAGCTCTTCGAATCGCTAGCTGGAACGTGAGGACTATGTGTCCCGGCATCACTGATGATCTGCAGTCCATAAACGACACACGGAAGACAGGAATAATCGATAGAGAACTTAAAAGGCTAAAGATTGACATAGCATGCCTTCAGGAGACCAGGCTCCCAGACAACGGTTCACTCAAAGAGGCCAATTACACCTTCTTCTGGCAAGGCAGACCGAAAGACGAACCTAGACAGCATGGTGTGGGTTTCGCTGTTAAAAACACTCTTCTACCATCCATTGAACCACCGTCATCAGGCACGGAGAGGATCCTCACTCTAAGACTCAGAACAACTGCGGGCCCAGCAAACATTCTTAGTGTGTATGCCCCAACACTCTATTCAACTCCGGAAGAGAAGGACCAGTTCTATGGAGCGTTAGACCAGGCAATAGCCGGCATCCACAAAGACGAGGCAATCTATCTCCTAGGAGATTTCAATGCTAGAGTGGGGAGCGACCACGAAGCCTGGCCCACCTGCCTTGGACTATTTGGAAGAGGAAAGTTAAATGAAAATGGACAAAGGCTTCTGGAATTGTGCTGCTCACGAGGCTTGTGTGTGACCAACACTTTCTTCAAGTGCAAGGATATACATCAAGTATCTTGGAGACACCCTCGATCCCACCAATGGCACCAGCTGGACCTCATTATCACCAGGCGTGCACAACTAGCTAGCGTCCTACTCACTCGCAGCTATCACAGTGCCGACTGTGACACGGATCATTCCCTTGTCGCCAGCAAAGTACGAATAATGAGGAAAAACTCGTACCACACAAAGAAAAAGGGAAGTCCACGCATCAATACCTCCTGCATGAAAGACCCTGCGATAGCGCAGCTGTTCAAAGACAAGGTGAAGGAAAGTCTCTCAAAGATGTCCCCATGCGTCACCATTGACTCCAAATGGACGCAACTGAGAGACACAATCTATACATCCGCAATACAAGCCTTTGGCAAAAAATCTCACAAAAACACGGACTGGTTTGATGAACATTGGGACGAGATGAAACCCGTCACTGAAGCAAAAAGGAAAGCTCTTATGGCTTACAAGGAAAAGCCTACACCTGACAATTTGCATGCTTTAAAAACAGCTAAGTCACTTGCCCAAAAGGTTGCACGTAAATGTGTCAATACCTACTGGCTTAAGCTCTGTTCCAGTATACAATCAGCTGCAGACATGGGCAATGCAAAAGTCATGTACGAAAACATCAAAAAGGCAACGGGCCCCTTGACGTCAAAAGCTGCTCCCCTAAAGTCCAAAAATGGAGAAATTATTCAAGACCAGGCAGCACAGCTAAAACGGTGGGTTGAGCATTATCTGGAATTGTATTCAACAGTTACCACAGTCTCCAGCACCGCTCTAGATGACATCCCAGATATGCCACTCATGGAAGAACTTGATGTCGTGCCCACACAGGAAGAGCTGAGCAAAGCAATTGACAGTCTAGCTTGTGGAAAAGCGCCTGGGAATGATGGAATACCACCAGAGGTTCTAAAGAGTGGCAAGACAGCTTTACTCCAACCATTGCACGAGATTCTGTCCCTCTGCTGGGAACAGGGCTACATCCCCCAAGACCTAAAGGATGCAAATATAGTGACACTATATAAAAACAAAGGTGATAGGAGTGATTGCAATAATTATCGCGGCATTTCACTCCTTAGTATTGTAGGAAAGACCTTTGCCCGCGTTATACTAAAACGTTTACAAAGCCTAGCATCCCGCGTCTATCCAGAATCTCAGTGTGGTTTCCGGTCCGGTCGGTCTACCATAGACATGGTGTTCTCCATACGACAGCTCCAGGAAAAATGCAGAGAGCAGCAGATGCCACTATACATTGCATTTGTGGACCTTACAAAAGCCTTCGACTTAGTCAGTCGCAACGGGCTATTCCAAATACTGGCAAAAATTGGATGTCCCCCTCACCTACTTGCCATCATCAGACAGTTCCATGAAAATATGCTTGGCACAGTACAGTTCGATGGAGCTAAGTCAGAGGCCTTCCCTGTCAGCAGCGGAGTTAAACAAGGTTGTGTACTCGCACCAACACTCTTCGCAATATTCTTCTCTGTACTTCTTCGATACGCATTCAAGGATAGCAGTGAGGGAATCTGGTTACATACCAGAGCTGATGGAGGACTTTTCAACACTGCCCGCCTCCGAGCCAAGACCAAAACGACGGATGTCCTAATTCGAGAGCTACTATTTGCGGATGATGCGGCACTAACAGCACATACAGAATCTGGTTTGCAACAACTCGTGTCAAGCTTCTCCAATGCCTGCAAAGAATTTGGTCTGCAAATCAGCTTGAAAAAGACAAACATCATGGCCCAAGACACTCGACCTCCTCCTACCATAAATATCGATAATGAAAACTTGGAGGTTGTGGACAGCTTCACCTACTTGGGATCCAAGGTCTCCAATACACTGTCCATTGAAGAAGAAATAAACAGCAGAATTGGCAAGGCAGCCGCAACAATGGCTAAACTAAATAAGCGGGTCTGGCAAAACACCAAGCTAACGGAGAAAACCAAACTGTGCGTCTATCGAGCCTGTGTCATCAGTACACTACTATATGGGAGCGAGACATGGACCACTTATACATCACAAGAGCGTAAGCTTAACAGCTTCCATTTGAGATGCTTGCGCCGCATCCTTGGTATTAAATGGCAAGAAAAAGTACCTAATAGTGAGGTACTAACGCGTGCCAATACCCAAAGCATGTTCTCAATTCTTAGTGAAAGACGCCTGAGGTGGCTAGGACATGTCAAAAGAATGAGCCCCGGCCGCATCCCGAAGGACCTCCTATATGGTGAACTTGCTTCAGGAAAGAGGAAAACAGGTCGCCCACGCTTGCGATTTAAAGATGTCTGTCAAAGGGACATGAAAGCAGCCAAAATACATACAAGTGACTGGGAGTGTAAGGCAGAAGACCGATCTACGTGGCGCACAGTTGTCAAAGAGGGCGTGATAGTAGCCGAGGAGCGAAGAATGGAGGAGCCTGCAGACAGAAGAGCTAGGAGAAAGGCCAAAACATTTGGAAGCACAGAACTCGTGTGTAAAAACTGTGGCAAAGACTGTCACTCAAGGATAGGACTGCACAGTCACTCGAGGAAATGCAACCCAACCCAACGGTGATGCACCATCGTCTCGCGAGACGGAAGGATGCCGGACATTTTTATTTGACACGTCTTCCTGTCTGAATTAATTTCCTAGAAACATAAATTTTCAATTTCCGATCTCCTTGTGAGACAGCAGTAATAACAACGGCAATAAAATATCAACGAGCACAAATCGTCTCCCTTACCCCCTTTCATCCACGATCCCCACCCCTGCACCCATCTTCAACGCCACCTCAAAAACCCCTACCCCCAATGTTACCCATGTATTATTTGTCCATCAGCTCGGGTTTATGTTATTTATCTCATCTCTCTGACCAGTTCTATTCCTCCATTCTGTTACACCACTACACGACGAGAGCCTCTAATGCCATTTTTAAGCACTTGGACGAAAATGAAATGGGGAGGCCGTGACGAGGTCACATCCAAACGAGAACTCGCCGAGAGTCGGCCATTGCGGTGCGCTGATGATGGCAGGGTTCGGAAATATTAGAGGGATTGTGCCTTGGGAGGAAATATCGAGAAATGTAATACAATAAAGGTCCTCAAATGTATATGCGTGAATGAATTATTTTAAAATGTTACAAAGCTACCTACCATCAGAGGCGTTGCCATCGGTAAAATTCACTAATGGCGAAATCATCCCTCATTCCCCCCATAATATCCCAAAATCAAACCAATCAGTGATTACACAAAAGAACACCACATTTCCTATATTTAACCTATTTTTTGTCACCCCTGTTTCACATCGCTAACACTTTCCTCACGATGTAAAGATAATCTTTTTCCTATTTTTCTAAATGCCTGTCTTCCCCACTAAACAATCTCAGCATGTTGCCTATCAGAACATACCAAATATACCACGAGTACCAACATCTCACCGCTTGGCACAACCACAAAGAAGCTTTGAGTCAGAGATTGGTTCATTTTAAAACAAGGCGAGTCTTTGCATCCCTTTGTTTCGCGGTATCTTTATTGAGACATGGGCTTGGGATGCGCCCAGCTCCCCGTGTATGCTTGGAAGATGTTCCCTTTAACTGAACAGTGAGGCCCTGGATCGGCTGCGCCTCTGTTAACGATTTTCTGATACATTGCTTCCCGAAACCACTCCCCAACTTTATTTAATCACCGCTTTACACTGCACAAACTTAAAAAGATGTTAAACACAACAATGAAATGTTGAAATACAACCTAAATACGCGTTATGTGACACTTAGAGCTACAGAAACATGTGAGTCTTATACTGATAACAATCAACAGGACTCATTGTATCATTCCAATTGATTCCGTAGTCCGGTTTAGCGAAATTTCGTGCAATTTAGGTCAGTGTATTTGATTTTTGGGGCAAATCGGCATCGCCTCGGTCATGATGATGGCTGGACATAGAAGTTAAACTTCAAAATGATTTTTTTCTCATCTATAATCTTTATAATTTTTTTTATTGATGACCTCCAGCCTCCTCCCCCCCTACACCAATCAACCACACAGTGAGTGTTTCGGTATGTGAACAGTCTCTGCGGAGGGAAAACTTAAAGGGGAAAAGTAAAAATTGTCCTGGGAAGATTGAATTCCCGGCATTTATAGCTGTACGGAAAATTCAATAACTCGAGTGAAGCACAAGAGACTTTAAATGTATGTGGGTGGGAGGTGGGGGTGGAGGGGCGTTGAAACTACCCCAGCCACTCAAAAATGAAATGATAACATCAAGGGCCACATCCCCGTTAAGCATTTCTGTCACTCACGGTCTTTAAACGTAATGCAAATGTCTGCCGTTAGACTGGTACGACGCGAGACCTAAACAAATAGAACAAACGTGAAAGTTATGACAGCGGATGTGGAGGGGGGAGTAGAAGGGAGGTCAGCCTGGACACCTAATGAATATTGATGAGCGTCTCTAGGGACTGGGGACGGGGCTACCTCCCCCTCCCCTGTTATCCTATGGATACGACTGGATATTATTGCCCCGGGCACGAGAAGAGGAGGGAAAAACGTGTCATTCCAAGAGAGAAAGATCGTGGAGAGGGGTAGATAATCAGGGGAAATGTTCATGGTAATTCATTTCCTCACTTGTTTCAATTTTTTTTTCTATAGGGAGTAACCCTCAATGGACAAATTCCCCACGCTGTTTAAAATGGGAGACAAGTAAGTAAATTCCCCTGGGACCCTGGGCTGGGCGGAAATTGGACGGCAAATCGCTACTCTGCAGAATTACTTTTCGTTGAGCCAAAATATTTCGTGATAAAATTATTCGATGCTTCCAAGTTTCTCAGTGTCAAGTTCTTGAGAGCAAGTTGGTGTTGGTCAATGATAAACGATTGTCTATTGCGGTGTTTTTCCACCGGGGGTTCGCCAAAACCACATTTCCGATGGTGGTCGGTAAAAAGTAATTGTCTAATAGGGTCGCAATAACCCTCGACCAAGTCTTGCAGTACCACTGATTTACTTTAAAAATAAATTCTCCGGAGGGAGAAAATATTTTCCTCCAGATAAAATCATCCCTCACCTGTAAAATAATTTTTAAAGCCGCCCCCTAAAATTTTTCAATACACCACGTAATGATCAAAAAAAAAAAAAAAAAAAAAAAAAAAAAAGTATTCACACATATTTACTTTAATACTTTTTATGGTAGTGGAGTAGCTAGACAGATATGAGGTGGGTCAGGACGACAGCGTTTAACACATAAAACTTTGCTAAGTTCCTATCACAGGCATGTTTCAAAACATCGATGTCATTTTCTTGTAGTCTGTTTTTGTTTATTTGTTTGTTTGTTTTTGTGTGTGTTTGTTTTTTTTTTGGGTTTTTTTAAAATAAGCACTGGGCAATTAGCCACCCCTAAAAATATTTCACTCGGGGCATATACTCCTATTTGCCTTCAAATTGTTGCGCAGCTGAATATGGTTATGATATGTTGAGTTGTTTAATAATCGTGCACAAATGCATTTAGCACAAATACAAGTTATATTATGAGTCATTAACGTTAATAAAACACTCATTAACAATTTACTAAGATTAAGGGGAGGTTTTATTTTAACCATGAAGACTTTGTTTTGAAAAAAAAGTCTTCTCGCAGACTTAGGATTAACAATAAACGCTCCGGGGAAGACTTTATTTTTGTGGACACTTTTATTGACACAACTGTACTTTGGTGCATTTAGCACAGAGCTTACCAACCTATGGATCGCGACCCTCAAATTTAAAAAAAATTATATCGGGGATCACTGGTATTTTATTAAAAGGGGTGGGCACCCGAAAAGGCTTGGAAACCTGTTGTCTAATGAGATAAACAAATCCCCCCCCCCTTTCCGAAGTGTATGAGCATCAACTGTTTGATTGTATTTTTAGAATACCAAACCCAGACAAAATTAATTAAGCAAATTTATTGCTAAAATTCAAAGCAATTGCTGTCAGTGCAGCTGTTACACGTTCCAATGCCCATCTGAGATGCATTGCTTTGTTTAGAGTTATTGTTAGTCTTTACTTTAATTAAGTCAGTGCTTATTACCGGAAAAAACTGCCCCTTAAAAGGACACTAAACTACTGATTTGTAAAGCAGGTGAAAGAATAGTGAACCAGATGTTGTTTTGAAATTCCTGGAATAGATTTGACCCGTGGAAACTGGGCGTATTACAAATAGATTCTAAATATGGTTCGTGTCTTGTTCTTAAAATGATTATCATTATTATGTTGTTGAAATATTATGGTCAGTATAGTGTATTACGAAATGTAATTATGCGAATGAAGAATCGCACTTCCGGGGATTACAGATGTAAATAAGAAAGATGGCGTTCAAGGTTAAAAGCGAACGTCTTGCTTGTATTCTATATGTCTGATGTTTTCAACTATAATAATTAAATAAGTTACTGAACCCACTCAGTACACCACAGTCAGCTGACAAAATTTATCAATGTTATGGGTTGGAATATCATTCCTAAAAGCTTATCATCAAGACATAGTACCCTCTGCCTCCCCCTCCCCCCCCCCAACAATTATACTTAATTGGTTTAGAAACTTTTAAAATACTGTGCCCAGGTTCGTTTAAGGCTAAAACTCTTGACATAGTGGGTGCCATAAAAAGGGGTCACCAATTAAAAAAACTGTGGGAACCTGTGGTTTAGCTTTGAATCAATTGTTCGCTACTGATGGTAATTGTAGTATCTAGGACCATCATTAAACCAGTCATTAACGTTTGTATAGGACTTGATCTACAACTACAGTGTTATAACTAGAGTTAAAATTGCAATTGAAAATTTAAAAAAACAAAGAAAAACACTGCTGTAGATGAGTTTAAGCATGTTAAAAAGAAGTTATAAACAATTTACATATCTAAGCTAATTCCGGGGAGTCGGGTAATTTTTTTCGTTTTCCTTATTCATATTTAGTTTCCCCACCTTTTAAAAAGAATCCCATAAAGTCTTAAAGAGTTTTACAATTAAGTCACCCCTCACATTTTTTACCAAATAATACTTCAGATTTTTAAAACGTGCAACTCTTTCATTGCTCTGGCAGACAATCCCCAATAATGGTCTCATAAGCTTAGCTATCTGATTTTGACCGGTGAGTTTTGCTCAGTGAGTCAAACCACATTAATCAAAAAACGACTTTGTATCACAATGTTCGGGAAGACCAATGAACTGCTTTAGCTAAGCGCTCACCGTCCCACAGATCCCACCCAGCCGCCACATGGAAGGGAGACCATACCATCTCTAAATATTGGATGAGGGCTTGTCACCCTATCGCCGTGACACCTTTGTCGCCAGCCGCAACCCCAACAATGGACGGCCTGGACGCTATGATTTTAGCATCAATTATTCCGACTCTCAGTCACAGGGCGGAAATGTGCCGTCACGACGTTCATACGGTGTAAATGTGATGCGCTTTGGCACGCAGAATTTTGTTTATGAAATGATGAGTTGCATTCGGCTGCTGACAAATGCAGACTGTTGAGGAACATTTTGTTCAGCGAGCAAAGAAAAAAAAATGTAGTTCCGCCACAGTGTAATTAGTTTAATCTTTAGGAATTTTATTTTATGAAACCCTATAAACTTACTTCACTTTACACAGATATGAGAACCTTTGAAAGTAAATGAAAAGCTTTTCGAAATCGAAATATTTCAGTAAGAGTAGTAAAATTATATTCCTCGTTAAGTGATGTTGCCATTGAAATTATAGAAATAAAAAGTATCTCTATACCCCCTTTTGACCCATTTATTGGACTGCATTCAAAATTACTCAGAAATTAGATAAGCTCTTGAAGTATTGGCCTTAACTTTCGATACAGATTTCTCAATTTACCTTTTATGACTCTGACCTTAGAGTTCATGCATCAGACCCCGACTTAGTGACTTTGAATAAACTGTAACAAAGATTCTTAAATCAGGGCTTTATTTTACTAGACACTGGATTGATGACTTGAAATTATCTGTAACAATGACTCTTATTCACTTTAGTAGACACTGGCTCGATGACTTGAAATAGTCTGTAACAATGACTCTTATTCACTTTAGTAGACACTGGCTCCGATGACTTGAAATAATTTGTAACAATGACTCTTATTCACTTTAGTAGACACTGGCTCGATGACTTTAAGTAATCTGTAACAATTGCTCGTATTCACTTTAGTAGACACTGGCTAAATGACTTTGAGTACCATGCGTCAATCACCCGAAATCATTACTTCTGTGATTCAGTCTACGCGTCACTGACTCAATGACTTCGAATACTCAGTCACACTGACTTCTGATTCTTGACTTCATGTACCAGAGCCACCAAGTCATCAATTCCCTTCTTAAAGGCCCCGAGTTCCGCTGTCAGACTTTTGAACGTAATTACACCAGCTCAACTCGTTTGATCTTTAATTCTATGTTTTAATACCACCGACAACGAGCCCGCATTGGTCTTTAACTTACCACGTGACAAAAAGAGACCATTTCATTGGAAGCGATGGGCTGTGAGGGCCTACTCAGTGACGTCACCGGTTTTCTCCGGCGTGCTGGAGATGTCTAAGACCAGGAAATTGGTCCTGTCAGTGAAGACGGTCAGAAACGGCAGGCCGTTTGGTCGAAAAATTATAAGGACTGTAGATGTAGTCTCAGTTGTCAGCCCTTGTTACACGCGGGTCAATTGGTTTGTGTATTGGTGTGTGTGTGGGGGGGGGTTTGGGGGGTAAGAGGTTAATAACAATGGAAATTTTAAAAAACGAACTTTTATTGACATGTAATTAAAATAAAACAAACAAACTCGTGTATTGGTTTGTGCTAACAATGTTTGATGTGTGGTTATTGTTGTGAGTACATCTGTAACGTAATATTTACTCTCAGATACCTGAAATGTCTTAAGCAGTCTTACAATCTTACATTTTGTACAGTTTAAGACAGCGTTTCGAGAGTAAGACTAATATTTCATTTACTAAATCCCTTACAGTTTAGTTTTGTAAGATACCGTGGAATGATTTTGTGTGGACTCGTATGTGTGTTTTGTGTGTGTGGATCTGTGTGTGTTTGCGCGCGTTATTGTACATTAAAGAGACCATGTCTTGCCGATATCTGAACTACAAGAACAAATATAGACGTGACCTTAATTAAAATTTCAATGTCCAACACACAACTGTCTGGTATGTGTGATACAAATAGGTCTGGGAAGAATGAAACTCTGGTATTGATCCTCCACTTGGGGTACGGTAATACGAGAGTATGGAACTATTAGTCGCTTTCAAAAAAAACCCAAAAAACTATTAATCTGTTGGTCTCCGTTAAGGTTAAAAAATTCATAGGCCTCTAAAACCGTGTTACATAACGTGTTTTAAACACACTATTTCCGATTTATCAATCATCTTTAAATGAAAATATATGTATTTCAATACGCCGTAGTTACACTACATCAATTCACGTTTTTTATTTTACAGCGCTGTTGACTGCGTCTTGGCAATGTATTCGGTTTTGTTACTGATCAATATTTATAGTTCTATGCTTGCACTTCTCTGTTCAAAACACAGTACCTTGACAATAGTCAAAAGTTGGAAAGTTTCCATCTCAACGGACGTAACTCTGGATCTCTTGTTTGATCCAACCAATTTAACCTATTCATCCTCAAGAGAGTTCTCGGAATTATCCTGCCATCCACCCCACCCACCCCACTCTTTCTTTCATCCAGCCTCCATCGAGTTCCAGTAAAAGCCACGTCAACACTCCGGTCACTGGAGCTCACGGTATCGTTGAGTAGTCATGGAGAATGATGGAGCCTCTCTGCTCGCCAAGGCGCATCTCCCGTGCCGGCATTGACTGTGTGCGTGAGCAGTCGGAAACCCACTCAGCTGTGGTGAATGGCACGCCAGCAAGAGAACCACTCGAGGTGTCGCGGAAAGAATGGAAGGGGGGAGTGTGTGGGGGGGCCGCCGCCCTTCCAAGACGGTCCTGATATTTTGAGAAGTGTTGACTCGTCCATTAGTTTCAAGACAAGTGTGTGGGAAGGAGCTCCGGAGGCGGGATTTGAAACGGATTTTGAGAAATTTGAAAAGCCGTATATGACACGGGTCAAAGTGCCTTTTGAAATGCTCGAATTATTTGAAGGCTAATGCGTCTTTAAAAGTATAATTGTACCATCTAACGGATGTAGCACAATTATGTTTAACATTTCTGAAATCATCTAAAATATTTCAATAGCGCTCCATTACAGATCTGAAAGTTCCATCTTCAATTTTGTTGTCATTGTCCTTGAAGGTTCATCGCTTAGAATTACTGACCAAATAAAGGGTGGGAAATATTTCCTCGTGATAATTTATTAAACTAACACTATTGGGGAAAAATTATGTCTAAAGTAGGCTATTGTTTTCTTTGTGTTGTTGTTTTAGTTTATCTTATAGATAGTATTATAGGTGGACGTATTGTAATCGTGCAAAATATCGAAATTAATATTTGGACAAATCTCGAAGTTTTACACCTGTGTGTGTGTGATTGTGTGTGGGCGTGTATGTGTGTTTATCAACACCATAGCTTGAATATCGTTTCATTTAGGTGAACGACATTTCATAGGTAAGTATTATATCCTATAAGTAGATTTCTATCAACTTTTCACGATTTCTCTTAACCGGAAATGATATTTTTGCCGATGCCCTAAAACAATCAGAAAATGATAATTTTTTAACATATTCTCATAAAACAGCATTTTCTTAGAACTTTTTGCCTCTATGTATATTATTTTTTAAAAATTAAAAATAATAAAAACAAGTATGGTTTCTTACAAACTTTGTCGACCCATACATATTAGGAAATATTGATTGCACAAACTACCATTTGTATAACCCAAATTACAGTGAAAGTGCCACACCGATACATTATAAGAATAGACGCGATAGTTCATGTGAACAGACTCCCACTTAATGTTTCTTGTACACACTTACTTAAGGACATTGTTTTATTTCATAGGGTCTGAGATACACCGAACGCATATTTTATTTTGTGGACTAGCAACTTGAAAGTATAGCAACACTTCCTAGAGCACCAAGGCATACAACTCATGCCGTAAAATTTTAAAATTGAGTTCATCCTAATAGCTGAATAGGCCGCATTCTTATTCGAGAAAGCTTGTCCTCATGCATCCTTAAGACACATCATTTTTTGGTCCCAGTGGTAGGATTAATTGCACTCACTCCAGTACCAGGCATTTGGTGCTGAGTCGTAAAGAACAACATTGCCTCGGATTAACGGTCTATTCAGTTTTAATGTCTTTTTATATTTATTACCCTTTTACATGCCTCCCAGACACCGTGTGTACAAGTCTATTTCAATCGCTTCCTTTTACACTCTCTCATTGTCTCACCCAATCTCACCCAATCTCTCTCTCTCTCTCTCTCTCTCTCTCTCTCTCTCTTGCTTAATAATTATTATGGTGGCTAGAAAGAGACTTTGGTTTAAAATTGATAGGAAGGGAAACACGTTGTATATAACTCGAGTTTAGATAGGAGATACTTATTGAAATCAGAAAAAAAGAAGTTATGGGATGGATAACGATCTGAGGTATGAAACCTTAAATATGTGTGACTGGTGTGTGGGTGGCATGTGACTGGTGTGTGATGTGTGGCTGGTGTGTGATTGGTGTGTGGCTGGTGTGTGACTGGTGTGTGGCTGGTGTGTGACTGGTGTGTAACTGGTGTGTGACTAATGTGTGGCTGGTGTGTGACTGGTGTGTGACTGGTGTGTGACTGGTGTGTGACTAATGTGTGGCTGGTGTGTGACTGGTGTGTGACCAATGTGTGACTGATGTGTGACTAATGTGTGGCTGGTGTGTGACTGGTGTGTGACTAATGTGTGTCTGGTGTGTGACTAATGTGTGGCTGGTGTGTGACTGGTGTGTGACTAATGTGTGTCTGGTGTGTTACTGGTGTGTGACTGGTGTGTGACTGGTGTGTGACTGTGTGTGACTGGTGTGTGACTGGTGTGTGACT
>MUZC01000125.1:719070-744706 GCA_002072015.1 Radix auricularia
GTACTATAGTGATCCTATACAGTACTATACATATTGTACTAACAGTGATCCTATACAGTACTATACTTGTTACCTAAAATACATAAGCTGGGAAACCCAGGAAGACCCATTGTCTCCGCCTGCTCTTGTCCTACTGAATTAATTTCTGATTTTTTGGATTCTGTTTTCCAACCGATAGTTGAAAATTTACCATCATATATTAAGGACACTAGCCATATGCTAAAATCACTGGATTCCTTGGTTTTACCGGATGAAGATCACCTCCTATTTACAATGGACGTTTCTTCATTGTACACGTCAATTCCACATGCTGATGGCCTCTCTGCAATTTCCTTTTTTCTAAACAAGAAGGCAAACCTTAAGTTCCCAGCAAGTGCCATACTACGATTGACCGAGCTGGTCCTAAATTTAAACTCGTTTGAGTTCAACGGACAGTTTTTTGATCAAATTAGTGGAGTTGCCATGGGAACAAAAATGGGACCAAGTTATGCATGCATATTTATGGGCCATTTGGAACACCTATGGAATAAAAATTACAAAGGTATTTGTCCAGAGTACTACAAGAGATACATCGACGATTGTATTGGAATAACCAAAATGGACATGCAGCAATTGCAAAATTTTATTGACTTCATTGGTGGCTTCCATCCTTCAATAAAATTCACATCAACTATTCATAGGAGTACTGTTAACTTTTTGGACATACAAATAAAATTAAAAGAAAACAAAATATCAACATCCATCTTTTACAAGCCTACAGACAGCCATAGTTTCCTTCTATATACATCGTCCCATCCTCAATCGTGTAGGAACTCTATCCCATTTTCACAACTACTAAGACTTAAAAGACTCTGCAGTGATGAGGCAGACTTCTTGGAAAGAAGTGATGAGATGCTGGACTTTTTTAGAAGGAGGTCATACCCGGAAACAATCTTAACATCAGCTGTCAATAGAATTAAAGGCATGACCAGACAGGACACATTTACATCATCTGTTCACGATCAATGTGATAGATGCAAATTTGTTTTAACTTTCCATCCCCATAATTTTAAGGCCCGCCAGGTGATTCTCAAAAACCGATCAATCCTTATGGCTGACCCTCTAACTCAGCAGGTCTTCAAAAAACCTCCTCTTTTTGCTTTCCGGAGAGATAAAAGCCTCAGAGACATACTTGTAAGAAGTCACCTTCCCACAATGAAAGCACATATTGGAACAAAAGGTTGCAACCGTAACCGTTGCAATACTTGTCCATATGTGGTTGAAATTAACAAAATTTCTTTCCCTCTTGAACAATTCTTAATAAAAGATGGATTCACTTGCACCAGTCGCAACGTGATTTATGCAATTATTTGCAAGAGATGTAAAAAAATTTATGTGGGTGAGACAGGTCGTCGTCTTGGAGATCGGTTTAGAGAACACCTGTACAATATAAATAAACAGGCTCAGTGTCCTGTGTCTAAACATTTTAACAGTGTTGACCACGATGGCATTTTGGATATTGTAGTTACTGGTATTTTATATGCAACCAATACCCATGATAGAGTCCACATGGAAAATAGACTCATAAAACGGTTTGGTACGTTGGCTCCATATGGAATTAACCAAATCCACAATTTTACATGACTGCAAAATCGTTTTCCCGTTGTGGTTTTCACTGTTACTTTAGATACTTCAACTTCCTCCTTTTTCTTATATTCTATGTCCGTGTTTATTTTTGTCTTTCATTTCTTTTCATTTTATCACATAGAATTTAATATGTTTTAATTTGAATATATATGTAAGTACATGTAATTGTTTTTGTACTGATGAAGGCATGAGCCGAAACGTTTACCATTATTTGTATTAGTTGATAATAAAGCTTTAATTTATTGTTTCCTTACACAAATAGTCTGTGTAATTTGTTTTTTTATACACATTGTACTACAGTGATCCTATACAGTACTATACACATGGTACTATAGTGATCCTATACAGTACTATACACATTGTACTATAGTGATCCTATACAGTACTATACACATTGTACTATAGTGATCATATACAGTACTATACACATTGTACTACAGTGATCCTATACAGTTCTATACACATTGTACTATAGTGATCCTATACAGTACTATACGCATTGTACTACAGTGATACTATACAGTACTATACACATTGTACTACATTGATCATATACAGTACTATACAAATTGTATTACATTGATCATATACAGTACTATACACATTGTATTACAATGATCATATACAGTACTATACATATTGTATTACATTGATCATATACAGTACTATACACATTGTACTACATTGATCGTATACAGTACTATACATATTGTACTAACAGTTATCCTATACAGTACTATTCACAT
This sequence comes from Radix auricularia, assembly GCA_002072015.1. Classification (NCBI taxonomy): domain Eukaryota; kingdom Metazoa; phylum Mollusca; class Gastropoda; family Lymnaeidae; genus Radix; species Radix auricularia. The sequence continues at coordinate 721,443 of MUZC01000125.1, forward strand.
TGTACTATAGTGATCCTATACAGTACTATACACATTGTACTACAGTGATCCTATACAGCACTATACACATTGTACTATTAGTGATCCTATACAGTACTATACACATTATATTACATTGATCCTATACAGTACTATACACATTGTACTACATTGATCCTATACAGTACTATTCACATTGTACTACAGTGATCCTATAAAGTACTTTACGCATTGTACTACAGTGACACTATACAGTACTATACGCATTGTACTACAGTGATACTATACAGTACTATACACATTGTACTACACTATACAGTACTATACACATTGTACTAACAGTGATCCTATACAATACTATACACATTGTACTATAGTGATCCTATACAGTACTATTCGTCTTGTTATCCTTACAACGTCCTTTTTCACATACTGATACATTTTTCTGACAGCTATGGAGAACACATACTTTTAGAACACAGACTTTTATAACACAGACTACTGGTAATTAATTCTAAAAACACAAAATCCTATTACAAATACTGTTAGAACATACTTTTAGTACGTAGACTTTAGAATACAAACTCTGGTACATAGACTTTGGAATACAAACTCTGGTACACAGACTTTTAGAATACAAACTCTGGTACACAGACTTTGAGAATATAAACGCTGGTACACAGACTTATAGAATACAAACTCTCGTACACATACATTTAGAATACAAACTCTGGTACACAGACTTTTAGAATACAAACTCAGACTTTTAGAATACAAACTTTGGTACACAGACTTTTAAAATGCAAACTCAGACTTTTAGAATACAAACTCTGGTTCACAGACTTTTAGAATACAAACTCTGGTACACAGACTTTTAGAATACAAACTCTGGTACACAGACTTTTAGAATGCAAACTCAGACTTTTAGAATACAAACTTTGGTACACAGACTCTTAGAATACAAACTCAGACTTTTAGAATACAAACTCTGTTACACAGACTTTTAGAATACAAACTCAGACTTTTAGAATACAAACTCTGGTACACAGACGTTTAGAATACAAACTCAGACTTTTAGAATACAAACTCTGGTACACAGACTTTTAGAATTCAAACTCTGGTACACAGACTTTTAGAATTCAAACTCTTGTACACAGACTTTTAGAATACAAACTCAGACTTTTAGAATACAAACTCTGGTACACAGACTTTTAGAATTCAAACTCTGGTACACAGTCTTTTAGAATATAAACTCAGACTTTTAGAATACAAACTCTGGTACACAGACTTTTAGAATTCAAACTCTGGTACACAGACTTTTAGAATACAAACTCTGGTACACAGTCTTTTAGAATACAAACTCTGGTACACAGACTTTTAGAATACAAACTCTGGTACACAGACTTTTAGAATACAAACTCTGGTACACAGACTTTTAGAATGCAAACTCTGGTACACAGACTTTTAGAATACAAACTCTACTACACAGACTTTTAGAATACAAACTCTGGTAGACAGACTTTTAGAATACAAACTCTGGTACACAGACTTTTAGAATACAAACTCTGGTACACAGACTTTTAGAATACAAACTCTGGTACACATACTTTTAGAATACAAACTCTGGTACACAGACTTTTAGAATACAAACTCTGGTACACAGACTTTTAGAATACAAACTCTGGTACACAGACTTTTAGAATACAAACTCTAGTACACAGACTTTTAGAATACAAACTCAGACTTTTAGAATACAAACTCAGACTTTTAGAATACAAACTCAGATTTTAGAATATAAACTCTGGTACACAGACTTTTAGAATACAAACTCAGACTTTTAGAATACAAACTCAGACTTTTAGAATACAAACTCAGACTTTTAGAATACAAACTCTGGTACACAGACTTTTAGAAGTCATAATGATGCCAGAGATAATTTTAGAATAATAACACCTGTTACACAGACTATTTTGAAAAAATAATCTTCTATCACACGACGTATTTTAGAGCACAGACATTTAGGTAACAAATTTTGAATACATAATTTTTTCGTTTAACTGGAACTTTTCTTCTTCTCAATAGTCAAATTTGAGGCAAATTAAATAATCAAATATCTCTGAAAATTTGAGATTCAAATCCCAGTCACAAACCTTTGACCAGGGTATGTGTTGTTCTACCCCAATCTGCACAGTGGCAGAACTTCGACCAGGGTATGTGTTGTTCTACCCCAATCTGCACAGTCACAAACCTTTGACCAGGGTTTGTGTAGTTTTACCCCTAGCTGCACGGTCACAAACCTTTGACCAGGGTATGTGTTGTTCTACCCCAAACTGCATCGCTACTCATCTTGAGTTAAATAACAGTTATCTGCAGGTACCCATCTCACGAAGTTTGTAAAGGGCAAAGCGTCGCTAATCAATACACTGTTGGAAATCGATTTCAAATCATCTTTAAACGCATGTTGCCGGGTAGTGAACTTTGGACGAATCCCAGGTCTACGGCGATTCGATATCACTAAAGTGCCAAATCTACGTAAGTTAAATAACATCAATTTTAGATAATTGCTGTTTTCAAATACACAGTTTAAAATGTCGTTCTTTGTATCGCTTCTTTTTATTCTTCTTCTCTCGTATTTTTCTTTGATTTAACATTTAGTGTTTTTTCCCCATCAATAAATAATATTAAAGCCACCAACAACAACTTTGAATTGGACAAAAAACGTGATTTGGACGACTTTAAGACCGAGGTTTTCAGTGAAAGAGATGACCTTGTGGATTGGTGAATAGGGTAAACCAGCCAGGTATCGGGCCAGAGGGGTTCGCATCTGATGAGGTTACCCAGCTTCTGCGAGAGCTCCGCTACATGAGATTCTTACAGCTTAAAGCCTATAACTCAGCTCTCGGCCGCACGAGTGACACTTGCCCAAGCCCCGTGCACTATTGAAGCCGCCATCTCCTGCGGGTTTAAAAGTTACAGGCTAAGATATAAATTAATTAGGGATGCAGAAATTACCGATTTATTAATCGATCTATCGATTAAAATCCGATTAAATTTTAAGAAATTATGTATAGTATTTTTTTCAAATTTATTAATTATTTTTAGAGCTGTTATCGATTAATTTAGAATAATTCGTTAACTTTTGACAAATTAGCGATTAATCAATCGTAAATTTCGATTTACATGAACAAAAGATTTTTCTTATTTATTTCTTGCATAGCAGAACGAATTGGCTGTGTTTCGTCACAAATTTGGTAGCCATATAATTACCGCCACTTAACCGATTTCGCAAAATAATGAATCGTGACTTATGATATCTATTCATGCACTAAAATATATTTAATCGAAATTAATCGATTAAATTTTTCCCGATTAGTCAAACAAAATTTTTCTAATCAGTACCAGTCCCAAGTATAACCTTTCAGTTTTGTTATTGTATTATTTGGATGCATCAAAGAAGAATTGAAAACTCGAGGTCTGTAGTAAGATGTAATGCCTGTGCATTATGATGAGGAATTTTGAAATTAGTTAAATAGGTTTAAGGTTATTAAATTTAGATTAAATTTTACAAATTCCTTTCTTGCCATCCCGTTCCTCTGGTTTCCTAGCGAAATATCATACCAATGGCATTTCCAACAACCAATAAATAGCCTTGTAAATAGCTTTGTAAAAAACAAGTAGCCTTTTATACATGCTAATAGCCTTTTTAAAAAATACCTTTTTAAGTAAACGATTAGCCATTTAACTTAAACAAGCCAATAATATTTTACACAAACCGATATCCGTTTAAACAAACAGTCGCCGCAAGTTCTTTTTGTTTTATCGACAAGGGAAACACTTTCACTCCTTCATCTCGGAAGTGTTGATAGAATTCTATTCCCGCCCAGCATCTAATGATCTCATTGCAGACAATGGGATGGACAAAATCGTTGTAAAGATACATAAATAATTTCAAAATATTGTTTTTTTGGTAGAATTCACGTAGCTAAACGCATTCAAATGGAAGAACTGGGTCATGCTGACACCAGCCAAGCACGATGTCCTAGTTAAAAGTTAAACACTTCTAAGCACTATGTTTATTGAGGCGAGCGAATGTCAAAGTGATTCACCCACATTTTTTTAAAAGAGTCGATTTGACATTCTATATGACTTACACGAAAGTGCAATCAATGGAGTTCAGGGGCAAAGTCTGTTATTTTATAGATTTTAAAATGCGAATGTTTTCATCTGACTGCGAAATTGAACTCATCCAATTACTTGTTTGTGATTTTAAACTGTTTTTTGATATGGTTCTTAGAATATCATGATTATTCTAAAATATAAACCCATAACAGCGGCCGTAAAATAGAGTTTCTTTTAGTCACATCTCCATAGTCGGAACTAAAGTCAAGTTTTCATATTTAGCGTAAATTGTGTTTTCATGTTTTGTTTTCACGCTGTAGTTTTTTAAAATGTATCCAACACATCACTATGATAAACATGAATCATACCAACGTACCTTTAGTTGAATTAATTCGATTATTCCTTATCTGCATTTCTACGAACTTTCTGCGTCTCATTAAAAATAATCAAGGAAACATCAATAAACAAATTTTAAAAAAAATTATTACTGTTTTTTTTTTTTTACAGTGTTGAGCTTGTTATTAAAAAAAATCAAATCTCTCAATCAATGGTATACAGGGGCGGGAATATGCTTTTTTGCCACCCTGGACCAGGAAAACACAGTGGCGTCGCCAGGGGGGTGCGTTGGGGGCGGTCCGCCCCGGGTGACACCATCAGAGGGATGACACCAGACTGTAGAATTCAATTTATTTTCGTTATTTGGCACTGAAAAGCTCGGGGGAGTTCTACGGGTTAAATCATGAGGGGTTACACCATGAGCTACAGCCCCGGGTGACACCAAACCCTAGTGACGCCTCTCGGAAAAATTTCTGAATGACGGATATCATCTTAATTAACAACATCCTCTTTATTCTCTGTTCTCATTTCTAGACCCCCCCCCCCCCTTTTTAACTGAATGACGCTAAAGCAGTGTTTTCTTCCAGTTTATCAATTTAATTGTGCTGCCCAACTATGAAGAACACTTCTACCTCGTTAAAAGACTCTGGTGAGAGCTGTTAATGCCCGTCCGCTCAGCGACCTATTAGTAACGTTGGGTTGAAGTCTACTGACGACACTCACAGGGATTAGAATGCCACGTTGGAAAACATGCCAGTGCTGGCATTTAGCATTATATCTAGAGACATCTGGCCCGCAGGCCCACATACCGGAAGCCAGTAAAAACAAACATGGAAGCGCGGCTACTTCATATCACTGCTCCAGGTAACTCACACCGAGGGCGGGCGGGAGTTGATGTCGGGCGCTTAGTGGTTCTTGTACGCTCAGTCATAAGATCTGCGGTCAGTCATGAGACCTGCGGTCAGTCATGAGACTTACAGTCAGTCATGAGACATGCTGTCAGTCATGAGACTTGCAGTCAGTCATGAGTCTTACAGTCAGTCATGAGACCTGCGGTCAGTCATGAGACTTGCAGTCAGTCATGAATCCTGCGGTCAGTCATGATACTTGCAGTCAGTCATGAGACTTGCAGTCAGTCATGGGACTTGCTGTCAGCCATGAAACTTGCAGTCAGTGATGAGACTTGCAGTCAGTCATGTGACTTGCAGTCAGTCAAGTCATGAAACCTGCGGTCAGGCATGAGATGTACGGTCAGTCATGAGACTTGCAGTCAGTCAAGAGACTTGCAGTCAGTCATGAGACTTGCAATCAGTCATGAGACTTGCAGTCAAGTCATGAAACCAGCGGTCAGTCATGAGACTTGCGGTCAGTCATGAGACTTGCGGTTAGTCATGAGACTTAGAGTCAGTCAAGTCATGAAACCTGCGGTCAGTCATGAGACTTGGAGTCAGTCAAGTCATGTAACCTGCGGTCAGTCATGAGACTTGTGGTGAGTCATACATACTTGGAGTCAGTCATGTCGTGAAATCTGCCGTTTAGTCATGAGACTTGTGGTTAGTCATAAAACCTGCGGTCAGTCATGAGACTTGCAGTCAGTCATGAGACTTACGATGACCATAATTTCTTGAGTCAGCAAACCCGGTCTGTTTCTCTGGTGAGGGAACCAATAGTTGATCATTTTAGTTTTTCCCCTTACACCCTATAGCCTAGTAACATAGCTATGTAGATATCTGATAACGTGTATGTTCCAGTTCATGGCGACATGGTTTTTACTTATCATAAAATGGTAGGGATACGTATATGTAGTTTTAGAAACGCCGAGATTCCTACCGATGAATAATAACTTGACTAGTTTATCTGGAACATTTGTGTCTTCCAATTCTCCAGGGACTTGTCCCACGCGAGGCCCATAGGGGGCTTACGATCCGACACATGACAGCTATGGCTTTAAAAAATACATGACACTTTCCTATCAATAAAGTTTGATAGAACACAGAAGGGCTACAGATTCGGCATTATGCTGTCATAGTTTCAGGTTGAGGGTGGGGTTTTGGAGTCTGGTATATGTAATCTGTTCATAGGAGTAGCTATGAGTTTGGTTGATGTAGTCTGTTCGTAGGAGTAGCTATGAGTCGTGATAATGTAGTCTGTTTATAGGAGTAGTTATGAGTCGGGATAATGAAGTCTGTTCATAGGAGTAGCTATGAGTCGGGATAATGTAGTCTGTTCATAGGAGTAGCTATGAGTCGGGATAATGTAGTCTGTTGGTGGGAGTAGCTATGAGTCGGGTTGATGGAGAGAGTCAGTGTGGTATTTAGAAATGAGAAGCTGTAGTAGTCATTTAGGAGTCGATCTAAAGGTAGCTAAGAGCCGATTTTTCATGGAGGTAGGAATCAAACTTTGATGGAGCTAGGAATCGATATTTGATGGAGCTAGGAATCGATATTTGATGGAGCTAGGAATCGATATTTGATGGAGCTAGGAATTGATCTTTAATGGAGCTAGGAATCGATCTTTGATGTAGACAGATTACTTTTGCTTTTCTTTCCCCCTAACGCTCTTTAAGTACGATCATATTTTCAATCCATAAAAGCCAAAGTCTCTTAGAGAATATGCTCGAAAGACAGACCAGGAATCAAGTAAAAACGTTCAAACTCAAACAAATGTACATTTGAAATCGCCATGGCCTCGGGCTTGATGATATTTCATGATTTCATTTCAACAAAACTCCACGTGATTCTTAACCCAAACAACAAACACCAGTATGGCGTCCTACACGCTCCGTGCGGTCTAAACATCGGTGGATTGATTAATGCCCCTGATGAAAGCAGTGTTTGATAGGTTGCACAAGTCTTTGGCGGTTTATCTCAAGTCAAGCGTCGCGCCTGAACTTTCAAGTCTGCCGTTAATAGATAAATCAATGTGTGTGTGAGTGTTGGATTTCTTTAAAAATGGGAGGGACTCAGGGGGAGGGCTGGTTCTTACCAGTTTGTACCAGCTTAAAAATTATGGCAATAAATCTTTGAGTGTCTTTGGAAGTAGTACATGTCATGCTATTAAAAAAAAAAAAAGAAAGAAAATAAAACAGCAATAAAATAATGGTTATTCAACGATAAGGGATAAAATGAATAAATGTTAACATCTGTTTGTTCAATTTGGTCACAGTCACAATTATTTCCAAGTAAGATCCATCATAATAAACTCAGAACACATTGACCCTATGGCCCTAATGAAGAATAAGAAAGATATATTTGTTTCTTAAAGCGAAAACCGAATCAAGATTTTGATGTGTTGGCACATTCCTGTTTCCTACGCTCACTGGTACATGTCCAAAACACAAGGAACACAACATAATTTTACCTAAGCACGTGATCTCTAACGTTGTATTACTGCTTTTGAATCACTGAATTGCTTGAAAAAAAAAGGATCGAAATTTATATTTCATTAAACTATAAAGACGTTTTGTGAATTGTTAACATCAATTTCCTTTAGTCAGAGTTCAACTCTTTCAGTCGTTCGCATTTTTCGGTAATATCAAAAAGAGTTGTCACTTCAAATGCATAGTATTTTTTTAAATTCTAAAATTTAAAAAAAATATTAAAAAAAAAAAATAATATTTTCAAATCTCAAAACAAAGAGAATGTTGAAAAGATGTGCGCTCAATTAAAATCATAAAAAGTCAAGAATAAAAGACATAATTTGAGAATTTAAAATTTAAAGGAATATGTGACCCAAAAAATTAAAAAAAAAACCGAAACAACGATATCAATGAGAGAATTTGCAGGGAACTATAGAAGATTAGTTTTGGAAATTTTAAAAAGTCCTTGAGTTAAATTCATAAGATTTTGAGAAAGAAAACAATTACATGTCAACTACATGTGCAATTTTAACATTTTGACCGAAATTGATTCTTTAAATTCCACAATTCAATCTTCTTCCGTTTACACCAGCTAAAATATTATATTTTAAAGCGTTAATGAATTTTAAGAAAAGACGTAACTAAAATATACACAAGAGAGAGACTACTCATTTCGGAAAGAAAGCGGCACTACTCTCGAGCCCCGCATAATTGCTGTCTGTTCTGCGTGTCTATGACAAGTGGTTGCATTATCGCCCTTCCACGCCGCTTAAGAGAAACATAAGGGCGGCACCTGACTGCCAAGTTGACTTTCAAATCAATCGTGTCTCCTTTTTTTTCTCCCAAGCTGATGGCGGTGAAACGGTAATGAAAACCGTCATTTAAAAATGTTAAGTTGGTAATGTTTCTGTCACTGGCGTGCTGGTGAGGTCATCTGGATGATACAGTCAATGTATTTTGTGTCTTGGACGAACTGATATAGTCAAGGTATTTTGTGTCTTGGATGAACTGATATAGTCAAGGTTTTATGTGTGTCCTTGGACCGCAATGAAAATATTCCCTCTTTTTTTGAGAATTAAAAGACAATCTTGAATTTAATATACATGTACAATTCATCTACATCTTTATGGAATTTTTCAAATAGCTTATCGCTAAAGAATTGTAATTTATGTTTCTAACCCTACATCACTTCACACCGGTCTCACACGCGATGGGACACATATTACGCCCCAAAAATTAATCTCAAATGACTAGGATATCGGGTGTGTCCTAATATATTGGTATGGGATAAAAGCCCAGAAGATGGAGCATGTTAACGGAATATGAAAAAGCGAGTGCTCATCCTCACCATTACAAATAAGAGTGTAGAGTAGTGTTCGAAATAAAGGACCATTTTGAAATGTGAAAAAACTAAACTTTAGAAAACAAAAAAGACGACGATTTCTTTTTAAAAAGAAGAAATCCCGCTGGACCCTCTTTTTAAAAAAAAAATTAGAATCCCCGATCTGAGAAACCATTCCTCGGTGAATTTAACTGTACATATGAGATGCAGTAAAACATGGCAACAACTGTAGAAAGCTGGATTATAATTTTCTTTTGAAATTTTTATTGGAGTGCTAAATGCCTTGATTTAGACTTACTGAAATTCTTAAAATTATATTAAAATTTAAACAAAAATCAAATAAACTAGGAACGTATCTCGACCAACAGACATCCCTCCTCCAAGGTTCTTAAACAATAACCTAATTTACATAAAATTGGTCATCGAACTTGTTTGAAAAATTTTGATCGGCCTCCATCAGCTGCTTGAATATTCATCACCTACTATACCACTTTCTCTCACAGCTTGCCTTCTTATTCCCTCGTAGACAGCATCGGAAAGAGAATAGATCTTTGATAAAATTACTTTGAGAACCACTAAGGTCAGGCGTAGAGAACATCCATGCCAGGCCATCTCAAGGGGAGACAACACAGCGGGCTGACCCTAATTCAGCCAACATTAATGTCCGTCTTCTACTCACATCCAGTGCGTTTCTTTTAAATCCCCCCTCGACTTCTGACAGGTTTATGCCTTGCTAACAGCACAATGGCAACTTGAATGATCGCAGACCCCAAACGAACAGTCTTTTCCATCCACAACTATTCTCCATTAAGCTTTAAGCCAGAGGTTCCCACAATGCCAACTTGAATGATCGCAGACCCCAAACAAACAGTCTTTTCCATCCGTAACTATTCTCCATTAAGCTGTAACCCAGAGGTTCTCACAATGCCAACATTTTAATTATAAGAAACTTTAAAACGTTATGAACATGGATGTGCCTTAAAAACGTTTACCTGTCTGATGTAAGACCTTCGGCACATGAAATACTGGACTTTACGTCACATTTCGTTGTATGTGTCGAAAGAGTTATTTTAAAAGGCTTGAGATTGCTCTCTTAATCCTTTGGCTAAATACCAGGGCGACCCGCGCCTTATACTGGGCAGTGTAGTACAAGACTTTATCAGCGTAAGACTGCTGCCCTAAGCCTGTCCAAAATTGCCCAGTGCGATTCACGAAGTCGACAGGTGCGCTACTGCATCATGGGCTAAGCTGGAATGCCGGCTATTCTGGACCCTGTTAAGATATGTGATGGCTGTGGATGCCATGTTTTCATGTGAGTCACCTGACTGGTGTTGAGATTCGGTCTGAACCACTGTTCTACATGTTCACCTAGGCTTTGGCCATTTAGTTCCACCCCCTGCTCTACACACACAACCAGAGTCTTGTTACCCCCCCCTCACTAGACTGTTGGTGCTGTACAGTTAGTTGTCCCCTGAGGTAAAATGCACCCCTTGAAAGACGCCCAACGGCGTGGATATTGCGTTACTGAAGCCACACAACATCATACAATTAGTCGTCTTCTTCGTTTCGATCCCACATTCTTTCCATTTTTATGTTTCGGGTCTGATTCTGTTATTTTTTAAATATTTTTTTTTTAGAATAGAAAGACATTTTTAAAACCCGTATAAGATAAGAGTGTGCTGTTTTTTGTTGTTTTTTTTTTGTTTTTTGTTTTGTTTTTTTAAAAATAGAGTTAATTTTTATTTTGCAGATGCAACTTTCTGTTGACGATGTTCATTTTCAGACGACCGCCAGATGAACAATGGCGTGCTGATGAGGTAGGCTGATTCAATTCATTATTTTTCTTTCTTTCTTTCTTTGTTGTCAAATTTTTCGGACAGTTTTATTAGTTTTTAAATTGAATCTCCTCGGGTAGATTTTGAAACACTCAAAACGGCCCCAGACAAAACAACCCCGACAAATTGGCCACGGACAAAACAACCCCGACAAAACGGCCACAGACAAAACAACCATGACAAAACGGCCCCGGACTAAACAACCATGACAAAACGGCCCCGGACAAAACCACCCCGACTAAACGGCCCCGTCAAAACGGTCCTGGACAAAACGGCCCTGGACAAAACAACCCCGACTAAACGGCCCCGGACAAAACAACCCCGACTAAACGCCCCCGGACTAAACAACCCCGACAAAACGGGCTCGGACAAAAACAGCCCCGACGAAATGGCTCCGACTAAACGGCCCCAGTCAAAACAGCCCCAGACAAATTATTTATATGTTTAACACAATTTTTGCATTAATTTTTAACATATTGTTACTTTTTTCACCCATAAAAAAGTGGTCAAATTGCAAAATAATTTCTAGTGATGTTATCATATTATTTCTTCTCAACAAACTATTGTGACTTGGTACCATATCGAATAACTGTTAATAAATTGTTTTTTGTGAACTGAACTTGACACTGAATCGCTGAGTAACAATACTAATACAATAATGATTGAATTTTTTTACAAAGTCCATGGCCATTTTGACTGGGACCGTTATGTCGGGGCCGTTTGGTCAGCAACTATAGAGTCTGGGCAAGTCAGGTGAAAGTTTGGCATGGGTCGGTGGGCTTTAGTTTAGTTTACGGTTGTTCAAATAGTTTTAATGTCGAGGCTCCTCGTAAAACTGAAGGATGGTCCTAATAGTAATTTTGGTGTTCTAACGCGGCTTATACAGAAACAATTAAAAGTTATATGTTTATTATCCTGCAAAGTCTGCCATTGGTTCAGAAAACACTGAATGGGACAGATATTCTTTTTAAAAAGACTGAATGATATCTATTTACTCCCTTAATAGTTCATGTAAATGGAAAAAAATATGAGACTTCTTACATCTTGTTGAACAACGTATCTATAGAAAAACGTCCATATTACATCTTGCTGAGCCACGTATCTATAGAAACTTGTCCCTTTGGCATCTTTTTAAAACCACGTATCTATAGAAACATCTCAATTTGGCATCTTGTTGAACCACGTGGGACGCGGTGGTCGAGTGGTAGCGCGCTCGACTGTCGTACCGATGGTCACGAGTTCGAATCCCCGCGAAGGCCTTAGGAATCCCCGAGTCACCCAGCTCTGAATGGGTACCTAACTAGACAATAATTAGGCGGCTGGGGTAATACGTGAACCCCTAAAAGCCGTGGCCTGTGACCGCTGCATCACTTGCCAACAGATCATCTCTCATGGTCCGTGGACGCAATTATCTTCTGCATAGAAGGAGCGTCTGTATATCTAAGATAACATAAGACGTATCTATAGAAACACGTCCATATTGAATCTTATTGAACCATGTATCTAGAGAAACACGTCCAAGTTAAAGTAAGGTCATCTTGACATTTTCTATTTATTAAATCCTTTAAATTAATGTGTGGTGTCTGAGCCCGTGCAAGTGCTTACTTGCCGAAAAAATAATTGGATCAATTTTTAACCCACTTTCTCGTAAGCTATTGAGGTGAAATTTTGCAGGCAGACTCATGTCGATGATAAAAATGATGTATCAAAATTGCAGTTCGATCGAATGGACAGCAATTGAATTATTGAATTTTAAAAATATTATATTTATCTCTATGTATAAATAGTGTCATGTTAATTTTTTTGAGATAGAGTGTTGTGGTGTGTATTATTTTCAACAACCTTTCCTGTAGCGCAATAAGGTGCGCATTATATTGACAATACTTTTTAAAATATGTCCACGATCGGTGCGCATTATATTAAACATGTTTAACGAGACATAAATAGAATTTTGAATTTTTTGAATAGTTTTGCCCTGCGTATTATAATGACATCTTTATAGCTACGTCTCGTATATAAAGGATTTATAGTGAAAAAACTTGGTTTTTTTAACGTGTTTTTAAATCCCTCTCTTCGGTCTTTAATTCAATAAATGCTAGTGGGTAATGATCCAACGTTAAAATAAGTCAGATAGAACGTTGTGGGCGAGAGTATGAGTTGGATAAAACAACATTGATACGACGAGGAATATTAGCTAACTTCGTAACAATATGTCACGGAAAGAGAGAGAGAGAAACAGAGAGAGAGAGAGAACGATAAATTGAGAGAACGAGAGAGAGATTGAGAGAAAGAGAGAGAGAACGAGAGAAAGTGAGAGAAAAAATAGAGAGAACGAGATAAAGAGAGAGAGAAAAAATCATGTTAAGCCTAGTCCCTTTTTGGACTCAGGACGTGTTAGCGCATTTTCGTATTATGTATCAGTACTTATGTTAGATATCAGCATTATGTAGTTATCAGTAATTGTGTTTAGATTTTAGACATATTTTTATGAATTTTCTTGTGTAATGAATGTACCTGAAAAAAAATTATTTAAAAGTCATTTCTTTACATTTTAAAATTTTTTATTTTCTCTTTAATCTAACTACAAGTGGTTTGTGGTCACTGAAATAGGACTCATAAATGAAACATTCTAAATTGTAATCAGCTAATCGCCCAAATACTCCATCAATTGTTGTTTGATAGATCGTGGTTGCCAATCTTGTTGAAAGTAGTTGAATGTTGAAGCTTGTTTCGAACAAGTTTTCAATTTCTGCCCCTGGGCCGCTAAGATCTTGATTGAAGTCACCACAAATGATGACGTAAAACTCTCTAAACTTTTACACATATTCTAATGACGTCAACCAAAAAAAAAAAAACTAATTCTTTTGCACGCTTTCGCACCACTAACCAATAACTTTAACTCCTCAATGCTTGAAAAACGATGTATTCGACTTCCGGCAATGGCGGCCGTTGCCTGCGCCAGTGTTATCTCTCGATTCGCAATGTTTTTTGGTAGTTTTAACGGGTTTTTTAAAACGGATCGAGTAACTGAGTGTTGATGCACAAATGGCAGGTCAGGACATACAAAAAACACATATACATCATGGGTCTAGGACTTATGGTTGCTGAGATCTAGGGTGATGACAGACGGACGGACAAAACGGGTGCAATAGTGCATTCGACTTCTCGAAAATGCGCTAAAAATAGAGAGAACGAGATAAAATAGAGAGAAAGAGATAAAAAAAAATAGAGAGAACGAGAGAAAGGGAGAGAGAGAGAGAGAGTGAGAGAGAGCGAGAGAGAGAGAGAAAGAGAGAGAGAGAGCGAGTAAAAGAGGAAGATATGGAAAAGCAAGCCATAATCTATTTTCACTCCAATCAGAGCGGGTAAAATCGGTCAGATGCAGGTGTGTGTGTGGGGGGGGGGGGAATTGTAATATAAATATTATTATGATTTAAAGAGGGTTGAAAAGAGGTTTCAGGGCGGACTGGTATTAAAAGGGGCAAACATACGATGATAAAATAAGTAATCGGGAAGGAGATTTAGGAAAAAAATGTAATGAAAATGATATGCCCCTCCCCCCTTCCTTTAATAACTGCCCGTTATTATAAAAAGCCACGTTTTGTTTTATTGCTTTATTTCTTCAATAAATATGATCGTCGTCACTGATACCAAGCTCTTTTGAAATATCCCCAAGATCTTCGTCGTGCCTTTATCCGAGTGCCCCCCCCCCACGTTTTACAAAGTCAGATCTTTGTGTTTACATAAATGAAGGCTTCTGTTGATGGATTCCTCCGGTCCCTCGCTGGTGAAATAAGCAAATATCGCGCTAATCAAACGATAGAAAGTTCTTCATAACCCGGAGCTTGGTGGTATTTATATAACATTCTTAGAGGTAAGTGATGAGCAAATGGTGATAACACCGTTGTCCTACGTCTGTGTATTACAGGACAATATCGATCATCCGAGGACTCTGTCCTACATCTGTTTGTGACGTGAATATGAGTGAGGACTACGTCTACAACGTCTGATTCTGAATTAAACTACAACGTCTTATTCTGACTTGATAAGCAACGCTTCTCACATTATTTATGTTAAGAGCTTCATCCTCAAACATCTTTAGAACCTTAATCTGGCTAGAGTCATTTTTTTTAAAAAATGAATAAATACATGTGTGTGTGGTGGGGGGTGAGGGTGAGGGGAGGAGAGAAATAGAACACTTGCATAATGATAATTCGTTAAAACAATAAAATCCCATCTTTTTGTGTAAATGTCAGAGTTTCCTTGAGTTAAAACTCTGTAATCTTAAGGAGCATATCATTCGATTTATCTCTATTATAGGTAGTCGTCTCGGTAAAGCAGCGAAATGTCTATGTTGACGCGTTTTATGTACGTCACGATTCATGCAGGATAAGAAAGAGTTATACGCCTTTAATGTCTCGAACACTGTAACACTAAATCTAGTTTACATTCATTTCTACACTCTGACTCGGGCAAGATAAACCTAATTTTTATTCAGAGTTTAAAGTGTATTCCGTCAGGTTTTTTTAAAATTAAAATAGAAAAAAAAAAAAAAAAACGGTTGTCACATTAATAAATTTTGTGAGATTTCCTTCTCAAATTTAATGTGTGTGTGTGTTTTTTTTAAATAAAAATACAGTAGAACCTTGAGATTTAAACGCTTGAACATACGAAAACTCCAGTTACAGAAGAGTCAACGTTTTTTTAAGCCTGACTATAGTAAATAAAAAATAAAAACTATCAAGATACGAAACAAGTTCTTGGCGCCAGAGTTATAAAAGTTTTTTTTAATAGAAAAAAGGCACGCGAAAAAAAAAGACATTTAAATGTAGTTTTCCGTTAAATTAGTTTAAAAGTTTATAAATCCACAAAATAAAATTTTTAAAATGCAATACAAAACAACATCTCAGCGCCGAAGTTAAAATTTAAAAAAAAAATTGTTAAAAAAATTATAAAATTAGAAAGAGGAGAAAAAGGAAAGAAAATTATTTTAGATAAAAAGTTTTTTTTTTGTTTTGTTACAAAATTGGTGATAAAGTTTAATGACATGTTTTTAATATTTTCCTAATATCATTTCAATTTTTTTTCTTCCATGTGTGATCATTAAGTGTTTGTTACGTTACGTGCTCGTTCTCTGTCACTTCAACGTTTCTCCTGTCTTTCTTCTTTCTCTATCGCTACTTTCACCATCGGACATCTCCTTATGCCAGAGCTAAGCTTCAACAATTTAGATATCCAAGTTACTTATCATACATTTTTTACAAGTTCGTAGCCATTATTTCACTAATGTTGATTCTTTCTTCTTTCTCTACCACTTCTTTCACCATCGGATATCTCCTTATAACAGAGCTAAGCTTTTACTTGTAGATATCCAAGTTACTTATTATATATTTTTTACAAGTTCGTAGCCATTATTTCACTAATGTTGATTCCTTTACAAGTTCGGTAATGTATATAATTATTTATGAATGATTTGGTTTATCGTAGATGGATACTGTAACAGTGCTGTGTATTTTAGTTTTATTTATAATTTAAAAGTCGTGTTTTCGATGGGCTTGGAAGGACGTAGACAATTTACGTAAAAAAATGCACTTGACTTACGAAAAATTTGAGATATTAAAGCGACTTCCATATCAAAGTAATTTCGTATTTTAAGATAATAATATAGAGAATTAATTTTTATAAATTAACTTTTACAAAAGAAAAGTTGAAATTGTTAAGTGTCAGCTCTTACGTTTTATGAATGAATCGGCCGAAATAAAGTGGTCAAATATAATGGTGAGGAGAAGAAAGTAATTTTGTTCTTGTGAAATGTTAATATAAAAAATTTTGTACCGGAAAAAATGCTAAAATTAAAATAATGAAGTCTTTAAAATGTTGTGTGTATCCCACAAAGAACGAGACAAGAAAAAATCCCAATATGATAATAATGTTTACAATGAAATAGATCACCTCAAGAAATATTATATTCCTCCACACATTGCCCCTGCCCTCCCCTGCCCTACCCTCTTCTAAAAACAAACCACAACGGAGAAGAAAATATGTTTTCGTTATGACCATCAAAACATGTAATCTATACTCGCTTAGATATGTGAAACTTGTTTGTTCGTGAAGATGTTTGAAGCTTATCGCTTTCAAAGCATCCAATTTTTAAACAACTAAAAACATATGTCTTCAAGAATATAAAAAATAATAACAATAATAATAAATAGATAATTTATTTAGCATCCTACCATAACAACCACATTAATTACAGTACATAAAACAAGAAGCTACGTTACTCATTAAAAGAAATGGCGTTTCAATAATTTTGAAAATAACTTTTGAAAAGATGTGTCTTAACTGCAGTCATGAAGGACTTGGTTGTTTGAATGTCATGGATTAAAGTATCACTGAAGCCAGATGCATTTTTTGCTTCTACAATAAATGTTCATTCCTTCTCATGACGTTTCACAGTCAATGGTTGCTTCTAATGAATAGCCAGTGATATCTACTCATCAGGAAGCAATATCTACTCATCAGGAAGCAATATCTGCTCATCAGGAAGCAATATCTACTAATCAGGAAGCAATATCTGCTCATCAGGAAGCAATATCTGCTCATCAGGAAGCAATATCTGCTCATCAGGAAGCAATATCTGCTCATCAGGACGCAATATCTGCTCATCAGGAAGCAATATCTGCTCATCAGGAAGCAATATCTGCTAATCAGGAAGCAATATCTGCTCATCAGGAAGCAATATCTGCTCATCAGGAAGCAATATCTGCTCATCAGGAAGCAATATCTAATCATCAGGAAAGAATATCTGCTCATCGGGAAGCAATACCTACTCATCAGGAAGCTATATCTGCTCACAAGCATTATCTGCTTAACAGATAAATATAAGCTTACAGTTTATGTTCCAGATTATTCACCTGATGTGACCCCATGCTAATTTATGCTCTGTTTTACTGACGGGATAATTCAATTACGTTAGGTTTAACGACTTTGTTAGCTGATGTACGCTCTCTACAAGGATAGGTCAGTATGTACACGAAATGGGTGTTGGCATAGATAACTGAGGGTAACTCAAATCACGTGGGGACCCCTGGCGAGTGCTCCTGGTTAGCTTCTCTTTCGCTTTCAGAGAAGGCGTCTCACATTTTCTTTGAACTTTATCTCCTAGTAAAAAATTTATTTTCTTGAATTTTTAAAAAGTTGTACTTTTCAAGCTGTATTAGTTGCCTTTAAAAAAACCGTTAAAAACAAGCTTTTGACTATAAATACATTATGGGGACATAAATAATAGAATGTTAATTATAATACGCAGTGCAAAGCAATCCGAAAACACAAACTTTCAGTTGTCTCATAAAACATATAAAATGCGCAATATATGTATATAGATCGTCCCATCCTCAATCTTGTAGGAACTCTATCCCATTTTCACAACTATTAAGACTTAAAAGACTCTGCAGTGATGAGGCAGACTTCTTGGAAAGAAGTGATGAGATGCTGGACTTTTTTAGAAGGAGGTCATACCCGGAAACAATCTTAACATCAGCTGTCAATAGAATTAAAGGCATGACCAGACAGGACACATTTACATCATCTGTTCACGATCAATGTGATAGATGCAAATTTGTTTTAACTTTCCATCCCCATAATTTTAAGGCCCACCAGGTGATTCTCAAAAACCGACCAATCCTTATGGCTGACCCTCTAACTCAGCAGGTCTTCAAAAAACCTCCTCTTTTTTGCTTTCCGGAGAGATAAAAGCCTCAGAGACATACTTGTAAGAAGTCACCTTCCCACAATGAAAGCACATATTGGAACAAAAGGTTGCAACCGTAACCGTTGCAATACTTGTCCATATGTGGTTGAAATTAACAAAATTTCTTTCCCTCTTGAACAATTCTTAATAAAAGATGGATTCACTTGCACCAGTCGCAACGTGATTTATGCAATTATTGGCAAGAGATGTCATAAAATTTATGTGGGTGAGACAGGTCGTCGTCTTGGAGATCGGTTTAGAGAACACCTGTACAAAATAAATAAACAGGCTCAGTGTCCTGTGTCTAAACATTTTAACAGTGTTGACCACGATGGCATTTTGGATATTGTAGTTACTGGTATTCTATATGCAACCAATACCCATGATAGAGTCCACATGGAAAATAGACTCATAAAACGATTTGGTACGTTGGCTCTATATGGAATTAACCAAATCCACAATTTTACCTGACTGCAAAATCGTTTTCCCGTTGTGGTTTTCACTGTTACTTTAGAAACTTCAACTTCCTTCTTTTTCTTATATTCTATGTCCGTGTTTATTTTTGTCTTTCATTTCTTTTCATTTTATCACATAGACTTTAATATGTTTTAATTTTAAGATATATGTAAGTACATGTAATTGTTTTTGTACTGATGAAGGCATGAGCCGAAACGTCTACCATTATTTGTATTAGTTGATAATAAAGCTTTAATTTATTGTTTCCTTACACAAATAGTCTGTGTAATTTGTTTGTTTTTTTTATAAAAAAGCTTTATGCAGTCCTATTCTGTACAATATGTAACTACCACATTTTACAAAATTTAGACGCTTTTTATTCGGAGAAATCTTAAACAATATCGAGCGTATAGATTATTATCTGGTCCAGTTTTAAAATTTCGCTCAAGTTAAAATTTTTGAAAGATTTCTGATGCTTTCAAAAACATATTTTTCATAAGCTTTTGTAAACAATGAATTAAGTGCAATATCCGTTTCAGTAATTATGCAAGCTTAAAATGTTAAAATGACATGACATGGCATACCTTAGACGCCGCATTAAATTACATGTGGTGGCCGCAGAATCTAATTAATGAAATCTGAAACGAGAGGTCAGTTATCCATTTAAATCGTTAACGCATCAAAACATACACCGGGATTTATTTCCGAGTATAGCCATATTATCTTAAATAGTCTCCGTATATTAATTTATCATTAGTTTACGTAACCATATAAATTTAATGTAGCTATGGGCTTACATACATTTACGGGCTGTTATCGATTAATTTAAATTTAATCGTTAACTTTAGAAAAATTACCGATTAATTAATCGATATTTTTTATTAAAGCTAATAATAAAGATTATAACGTCATTAAACTGAAAATTTCAACAAAAGTAACAAAAACAGGCGATTTAATTTTTTGTTTTATTGATTTATTTCCCCTGTTTTAAAGACATTTAAAAAAAACAATATTCTGAACAAAATTTTGTTTTTTTAAAAGCAACACAAAAAATGAAATCAAAGGTACGCTTACGATGGAACAACTGCATATTAACAATGGAAAATATTGCTAAGTCTCATTTCTCAAGTGTTATTTCAAAAACTATATTTGAAAACGTTATACAATTACAATTATTTATTTGTTTAAATATTTTTTTACAAAGAATCAGGATTTGTAATTAACATATTACAAGTTTTAGTTTACCTTCATATCCAACTATAAAAAAAGTAAAAAAATCAGTATAAATTTTTGAAACATAGTTAGCTAAAAAATAAGTTAAGTAACGCATTAAATTTTAGGCACTTGCAAAATAATTTAAAATTAATTATAAATGTAAAATTAATACTATTGCTTGATGATTATCAAAAAAATTAAGATCATCTTTTTATTCCTCGTATTTCAAAAGTTATGATTTTTTTTCTAAGACGTCAATATCACTTTTTTCAATATGTTGTTTTCTTTCACATTTAATTCCCCTTTTAGGTCATTTTTAAAAAATGCCCATAACTTAAGTATTCACATTTCGAATATCTTTTGCGAACACAGAATTAAGCCTTACAACCACTGAGAATGCAGTAATTAATTATAAAAAATCTGGAGCGATTTGAACTTCTGACAAAAAATGTCTTGAAATGTGGGTGTGTTTTTTTTTCTTAAAAAATCACCAAATTATTTATAATTTTAAAAATAAAATAATTTGAAAGCACACTGCTCTCATAATAGGCTAATAAAAAATCTAATCACCAATAACCAAATGTACGAAGAGGCCCTTATGTTTACAGAGCTTAAAGTGAATTTTATAAATAGTAAATTTTTATACCATGTACTTTATTCTATTTATCATACGCTGTTATAGACATTGTTTGCTATTGGGATAAAGCCGTTATGAACCACGTCATGAGAACATGCAGGATTAGACAATGTACAACTAAGTATTTTATCTGAAGTACATACAAACGAAATAATTATCCTGAGCTCATGTAGTTGATAAAAAAAATATATTTCAGATTTGTGTCCCCCGAACAACTATTGGAATCAACTATTTTTTCCCTAATACAACTCTAATACTAATAACAATTCAAGACTATACCATTGATAAGCATAGGAAGCAATAGTCTTCTGTATTGAAGGACCGTATGTACAAGATTATATTTATTTATATGTGGATACACACACACACACACACACACACACACAGAGAGAGAGAGAGAGAGAGAGAGAGAGAGAGAGAGAGAGCGAGAGCAGTACTCTCGATGTATAGCAGATAATTGTATCCTACTGTCCTACATTCTTATATAAGAACTCTCAGACTATGCTGGCCAGCGGTCAATATAATGACGACATGGATGACTACAAGGGAATTAAAAATGTGCATCGTCCAGACAATCAGTTAATCAAATGGTTAATCGCAGCGCACCTTTCTAAAAGAAAACAATTCTTTGTATCGGTCAACAAACATCCGTAAACAAAGCAGCTTTTCCGCCTCCAAATCTTCTTTTTTCCTTCAAAATTTAAATAATTTCTATTTGCTTCATTTTTATTTTGTTTCCCTTGTATCTGCTGATGGAGGCTCTTAGCCAAAACCTTCTCTTTTTTTTTTTTTTTCATGCTCTTTACTTTCAAGCTTGTCCATACTTTGCCCCAGTATTTCCTATAAAAGTTATTTGCTTGTTTGTCTAGAGCACTAATTCCTGGGACCAAAGTGAACTTCCAATACTCAGCTTACATCTTCCTGAAAGACAAACACGTTTACCCAGTCATTTTTTGTGTGTGTAGTTTCTCCTCTGATTCCACTTCAAACGGCTTGAAGACAGTCGGATTTCTTTGAAAGGATCTCGAGGTTCAACTTCTCTTCGTGGAGTACAGAGTTGTTTATTATCTAATTTGATGAGTTGTTATCATATTTTCATGGAGTAAGAGATAAAGTCATACATTTCTATGCATGATAAACCTTCGTGTCATATTCAACTAACAAAACGCAAATAACTCTATGACGTAAGCCACAGTTTTCTTTTTGTCATAGGTTCGTTTGTTTCTTTTCTTGACTTCAATGGGATATACCGTCACGTGCTGTGGAAAAAGAAACAAAACATAAATATTCAGAATACTTTTAAATAAATTTCCATCAAACACGTAAAATCTTAAAACACAATTTCTAATATACAGAATTGTTTTATTTTAATAAAAAAATTTCTTTAAAAAATAAAATAAATAAATAAATTCAAAGCTTGCAAATTCCTTGGGATCATTTCCTGCCTCCGCCAAGTCGCTGCAACTCTCCTGCGATTCCTGATCGTGTCTGCTTCCTGTGCACTAGCCTCCAAGCCAATTCATGCACAAGCCATAACTGTTTATTAATAAACATCAGTTTAAAAATTATTTATCATTTTTTCTACCCTCGTGTTTTAAAGCCATTGCTTGTGTAAAAAATCTTCTAATGTTGGGTTTTGTAAACAAGAGATCCCATTTGCCTTTCACAAAGAGAAGACGTGTTGATGAAAACATATCACTTCATTTCTGGTGTTGCGTACTGGGTTCTGGATACTCTCTCTAATAAAGACAGACTCTTGTTGAATAGAAGATGTTCTTTATTGAACTATAAATGCACGTAAAATCCTTCCTACAGCCATCGAGACATCACAGTATACAGGCTTACGGGATACAAGTCTTTACAGCGTTCGAAATCTCACGGCACAGGCATACAGGCTCTAGTGTTCGATAACACCACCCATCAACACATAGCCCTGGCCGACGTCTATACCCAGACGTTACAAGTCTCTCGTATCTTTCTTCTCACGCTCGTCTCTCTTTCCTCTCTCTACACACTACACAGACCCACACTATATATAGCCCTTGCGCGCACTCTCCGGTCATTGTCTGACCTTCCACCAGTCAGTCTCTGAACACCGTTCAAACCAATCTCACAACAACTCACAAAACTCATTGCCAACTCATCAACAACTCAGAACCATTCATTGACAGTGATTCTCATACCTTGACATATCCCCCCTCTTCCGTTAGATTCTACTTGCTAGTAGAATCTCACAA
>MUZC01000125.1:745030-772598 GCA_002072015.1 Radix auricularia
ACATATACAATATACTTATCTATATATACACCCGATCTCAACAAATTATAGCTATACAAGCTCTCCCAAAAAAGAAAAATATATATACAAGATCTCAGGAGGCGAAAAAGAACCCCAAGAACAACATATTATTACAATTTACAACATTACCAATCAGGCAAAACAACAAATGATAGTACTTGTCCACCTCCTGGGACCCTTTTACCGAGCAATCACTGCTCTAATAATTTCTTTACCGGGACCTGTGCTATTGGGATCTCTTATCCCACTATAGCCACAGTCCTATACTATTGGGATATAAATACAGCCCGCCATTCCTGTCACCAGGAACTTGGTTAATTGTATTACCAAAAACTGCCCAGCACTCCTGTTGTACAGGACGTAATAAATTATATCTCAGTACAGCTTAACTCCCCTGCCATACAGGTTTGGCTAAATCCTAGTTCATGCTCCTCATTGGCATAAATCACATTTTCATTATGTAGCTAATCAAAATCATAACATATATACAATATGAATATTCAAGTTTACTATATTAACAGGTTACACAGGTTGCTTAACTGACTCTACTGGTTCCTCATATAAATTCTTACGATATTTACTCCAGGATTGCCTCCAGCATGAGGTAATCTTACAGGGATAACCACTTATCCAACTGTAATCTTTCAGCATGATTGTATTTAACCCATTACAATCACTTCTATCGCAATCCTGTGCACTTCTTAATACATACGGCATATGGAGATACACTTATCTATCCATACCCATAATTATAAACATAACCATCATCATATCCTCATAATGATCAGCAAAACGAATACATATTCATAACAATATTTTACACCTCATAATCTCATGTAACTATCAACATTATTACTATATCCTGAGGTCTCAAGGACCCACACGAACGTTCTCTCTTTCGCTCTTCATAACCCGACTGAGACGTAACCCTGTCCTTTCCCCCAGTCAAGGTCTTTTAACTCCGTCTCGCTGTCCAAGTCAACTGAAACCCGTGTTCGACCTGCACTGACTTTGGAGGTCATAACTATCCTTTGTCTGCCTGTATCTGTGACTCGACCGAATTTTGCCTATTCACTGATCACAACTCACTGCCTACTTTCCTCACTGCCGAGATAGAAAGTCTGCAATAATGTTATCTTCTATACCCAGACGTTACAAGTCTCTCGTATCTTTCTTCTCACGCTCGTCTCTCTTTCCTCTCTCTACACACTACACAGACCCACACTATATATAGCCCTTGCGCGCACTCTCCGGTCATTGTCTGACCTTCCACCAGTCAGTCTCTGAACACCGTTCAAACCAATCTCACAACAACTCACAAAACTCATTGCCAACTCATCAACAACTCAGAACCATTCATTGACAGTGATTCTCATACCTTGACAGCTGGGATAAGATCCCATTTGCCTTACACAAAGAGAAGACGTGTTGATGAAAACATATCACTTCATTTCTGGGATAAGATCCCATTTGGCCTTACACAAAGAGAAGACGTGTTGATGAAAACATATCACTTCATTTCTGGGATAAGATCCCATTTGCCTTACACAAAGAGAATACGTGTTGATGAAAACATATCACTTCATTTCTGGGATAAGATCCCATTTTCCTATTGAGAATACCTCCTCGTCTTAAGATGTTTTAACAACTAAATATTGGAGGCGATAATCCTGTGAACGTACTATGTACTCAGGTTTAAAAAGACAAAAATTAATCCCTCAAAAAAGTGTTTTAAAGAATTAATACATTTAAATTTCATTGACTTTAAATTCTGAAGCTTTGCTCCATTTGTATGTTCTTCTCAAAATCTTCATGCTGGTATTTGGCTTTCATGTACACTTTTTTGTTCTTTCTTTCCTTTTTTTCCCCCACAAGACGTTCCTTATTAATTAAATTTAGTTGTATTTAATATATACCTATCTGACACGCTATTTACACGTAAGATTGTTACTAAAGCAAATTGTGTTAAGTCGCTTCTGGTGTGTCCCGATAAAGTTAGTTAAGTCGGGAATTATCAAGAAACATTACAATTCATTTTTTAATGTTTGTCTCCTCACCGTTTCCCTCCCTACTTAAACAAGCCAAACAACTTCCACTAACTCAACAACTTTAGTCTTGTCTCATATAGAACAAAAATATCTAATATATGTTGATACTAATCTTCACTGAACCGTTTTTGTTTTTCTGTGTATTCCTACATCCACCCGCCCACCCCTTCACCCATCAGCCCACCCACTCCTTCACCCATCCATCCATCCATTCATCCATCCATTCATCCATCCATCCATCCATCCATCCATCCATCCATCCATCCGACAGTCTGTATTAACGACTGACTGACTAATTATCGATCTATCTGTCGATAAATCTATGTAATCTATATGTTTTCTGTGTGTCTATCTGTCTATCCTTCTGCTTGTCTGTCAGTCCATCAACAATGATCTATCAATCTCTATCTATCATCCGCCATATCCTTATATCTCCTAACACCGCCCCAGGCCACACTTTCACTAACTCGCCTCCACAATTCCACCTAACTTAACTTTTCACACCGCTCTCTGAAATTGCTCATACTTTATTCAGGTGGAAGATGGGGAAAAAATCTGGGCGTATCACAATATGCCAGCGAGGAACCAACGCTATGGAAATGCCATCATATGGTTTTTATACGGGAATACCCTTTGCTAACCCTTAAATTTAATCGAGGGGAGAAAACGGAAGTTCGTGTCAGATTCTTGAAGAAGGGCATGATGGATGACGTTTGATTAAAAGCCATTTTTGTTAAAGATGCATATATCACTTAGTAAACTGGATCCTTGGAGATTGAGTCTTGCGAAAGATGTATATTACGAAGCGATTCACTAACACGAACTGATGGGCACGCGTTTAATGGCGATCCGAGAACGAGGACCGCGGGATTCTTATTAAAATCTCTAAAGCAAATTTGAGAGAATGATATCAAGTAATTAAAAACGTCGTGCAGTAATAGCTTTGCAGAGGGACTCGATCTATCTTGGTTTAAAACTTGACTGCCGCACTCGGTAACCCATGACAAAGTAAATATGTTGATTTATGTCTTTACATTAACAGCCTTGCGGGAGCACACAATATAATAATACGCACGTCTAAAGATCTATTCTTTTAAAAATTTTAAATTGCAAAGTTAACACAGAATCTTTTGCATTAAAAATTCTATTAGGCGTAAGTCCCATCTTTATTAGGCATATTCCCACCTTTTTAGGCGTACGTCCCACCTTTTTTTAGGCGTACGTCCCACCTTTTTTAGGCGTACTCCCACCTTTTTAGGCGTACGTCCCACCTTTTTTAGGCGTACGTCCCACCTTTATTAGGCGTACGTCCCACCTATTTTAGGCGTACGTTCCACCTTTAGCTGAATACATTGAGATATTACTAAATGAAAGTCATTTTAAGGAAAATTTAAAATACCTGATGAGCCTGGATCAGTGGCGTCACTAGAGTTGCTATCACCCGGGGCGGTAGCTCATGGTGTCACCCCCTGATGACTTAACCTATAGAACTCCTCCGAGTTTTCATTTGCCGATTAAAGTGAAAAAATAGAATTTTTAACTTTTGTGTCACCCCCCTGATGGTGTCAACCGGGGCGGCCTGCCCCCACCGCACTCCCTTAGCGACGCCACTGGCCTGGGTTATATAGACTCCGTCTGGGCGTGTAAATATTTCGACACCTCTAGCAAGTGTTCCTAACACAGCATACACAAGAGAAACAATCTCATCGTGGGTTGTTCTTATCAAATACTTAGATATATTTTTTTTTTAAATATTAAAAACAAAAATCTGCACCTACTAAAATTTAAAAACATGTCTGTAATTTACTTATTATTATTTATAATTTATATTTCCATTAACTTACAAACTATGGATTTTTCAACGACTACCATGAAACAGTAATGAAAGTTTACTCAAGTAAAAGTCATTTTATTTATCCACCTTTTTAATCGAGAAAACAACAAAAACTCCGTGGATTCTAAACACCAAGCGGCGCTTTTAAATGTGATAAATGGGAAGTTCAATATGTATTGGCTCTGACAACGTTCGACTTGTCAAAGGCCTTGAACTGTGCTGACCTACGCACCTGGCAGGTAGCAGCGTGAAAGGCTTACTTTCTTTCTTTTTTCTCTTCTCTTCCGATGTTTTAAGCCGCTGTCAAGCCTGGGGGATGGGGGGGGGGGGAGCCGGGCGTGGTTACCTATGTGCTCGTTTAATCTAGTATTCAGATCGTATTTCTGTAATTCCGTGTATACGCGATAGTGTGCTCCTTACAGCAGCCCTGACTGCGATTTTCAAGACTCTGACATCAGGTCAATGAGTTTGACTCCGAAATTCGTCGTTAAATTTTAAAAAAATAAATAAATAAAACTTTATGAAATGACAATCTTAAAAACTTCAAAGATTATCACACCTGCATAACTCATATAAATTATATTTCAAAAATATAATAATTTTTTAAAAAATCAACCAAAGATAGTGAGAGAGAGAGAGCGAAAAGTTTGAGTCTAGCCCTCAACCCTTGGCTCGGTATATGACCGTTTTTCAAATATTGATCGCGAACAAGATACACTTGAAAACAGATGTTTGTGGAGGTGGGATTCTGTATGGGGGGAGGGGTGGGGAGCTCCTAAGGCTATTGAGTGCTGATAAAATCCAAAGAGCGGGGGGGGGGGAAATGGGGCCTTACCTATGTAATTGAAAACTTAGCAACAATCAGAGCGCGAGCCGCTGTGCACGTGAGTACTTTCGCTTCAGCTGCAGGCTGATAAATTTATTGTTGTTTGTACGCCGCCTTGGTTATGGTTCGCTGTTGGGATTAAACTACAGCTTTGATGAACGATATGCTCGCTTCTGTTAACGTCTCTGTTCGGTTTCACGTGGATTGGGTTTGGACAAGGAAAGGCAACCGATGTGTTGTGTCTCTGGTTTGGTTTTGGTGCGATGCTATACGGTCTCACATATCGCAGAACGGCGTGGGTAACTGTAGCTGAATGTAAATATACTACTTTGTATAATTGTTGCCTTCTGAACTAATATGTGAACCGACAACTTTGATAGGCCATCTGTAATAATATTTGTGAGCTAGCTACTTTGATAGGCCAGCTGTAATATTTATGAGCTAACTACTTTGATAGGCCAGCTGTAATAATATTTGTGAGCTAGCTACTTTGATTGGCCAGCTGTAATATTTGTGAGCTAGCTACTTTGATTGGCCAGCTGTAATATTTGTGAGCTAACTACTTTGATAGGCCAGCTGTAATATTTGTGAACTAACTACTTTGATTGGCCAGCTGTAATATGTGTGAGCTAACTACTTTGATAGGCCAGCTGTAATAATATTTGTGAGCTAGCTACTTTGATAGGCCAGCTGTAATAATATTTGTGAGCTAGCTACTTTGATGAGCCAGCTGTAATATTTGTGAGCTAACTACTTTGATAGGCCAGCTGTAATATTTGTGAGCTAGCTACTTTGATAGGCCAGCTGTAATATTTGTGAGCTAGCTACTTTGATTGGCCAGCTGTAATATTTGTGAGCTAACTACTTTGATAGGCCAGCTGTAATATTTGTGAACTAACTACTTTGATTGGCCAGCTGTAATATGTGTGAGCTAACTACTTTGATAGGCCAGCTGTAATAATATTTGTGAGCTAGCTACTTTGATAGGCCAGCTGTAATAATATTTGTGAGCTAGCTACTTTGATAGGCCAGCTGTAATATTTGTGAGCTAACTACTTTGATTGGCCAGCTGTAAAACCACTACTTCGAATTAGACAGGCCAGTTTTATAATATGTAATCATGCTATTTCATGCCAGAAAGACCTAATTTAAAAAATTAAGGGAAAAGTAATTTTGTTAATTATATTTCATCATTACCAAAATAACTAATTCGTCTATTAAAATGTTTTAAGCTAAATGTTTTTTCAAATTAAGAGGATTGTAAGTTTTTCTTTTCATTCTATATATTTTAAATCAACGATCAGTGTTTTTCCACGGGAGGCAATAAACACTTGTGTGTCAAGTTTTTTTCCACTCTACGGTTCTGTATTGAATGTTGTTTCTATCCAGTCCAAACAGCTCCAGTACTTTGTTCATTCCTTTTCACGAGCCAATAGTGGCACACCACAGACCATATTTTAATGTCACAAACTAACACAAAATATTAATAAAATAAAGTTGTTTTTTTTAAATATTTTTTTATGAAAAGAAAATATTTTTGCAATTTAAGCCCTTGTACTTGAAGAATTTTTTTAAAAAAAAAGCATTTAGTGCAAACAAATGGAATCTCATCTATGTTATTTATAGTTGGTTTCAATAATTTGAAGTTTTATAGAGAATTGTAAACTGATTGATTCCCAATATTTGGTTCCCACTGTTCCCTCTAACGTACATTGGTCTGTGTCAAAACAACAAACTCGTGTGCAAAGTTGCACTGTAAATTTGTACACCCCACAAAAAAGGATATTACGTTATTTTTATCAAAAATTGGTGCACAGTTATTCTAAAATACTGCGCGGCGTCGGTCACAAATGTTAAGGGAAACAGTGGCACGAGCGTGCACATCCACACACACACAATCATTTATGTTAAACTGGATTCTTAGTGAATTGTTTGGTACGTTTCCAACTGTTTTGGCGATCACTGATTTATAGAGAAAACCCCATTTCTCTGTGTTGACAAATCTGTGCGCGGAAGTCCTATAAACTTATCTTAGCTGAGTGACTGTGCGGTCCCTGGCTGTTGATGCCGTGACGTTGTCCGGACAGCCAAGGGACAAGGGAGTGGACTCATGTCCAAGTAAGGAAGAGTAATTGTGGATTACAGGAGATCTATTGCAACTAGGTTGTTTCCCCTTTGGTCATTCATCAATGCCCCCCTCCCCAACTGTTAAATCCATTAAGATTGTTCCTTCTAACTAATGTCATGTTATGGGGCTGCCATGTAGGTGGACTCGGCGTTATGGGAGGGGCTGGGAATACATATATAGGTGGGAGGGAGGTATGTAGCTCGGAATACATAAATAAAGCGCAGTGAGCTTTAAGAAACTGCGCTTTAGAAGCGTCCTTTATAAATAAATAAATAAATAGGTGGGAGGTAGGTAGCTGGCTCGAATACAACAATAGGTGTTCGGGGATGGGGTGAGAGAGCCTTCTATTTATAAAATTTGACGCCAAGATGGAAAGTAAAGGGGCAATAATATTCATCTTCTCTTCACCGCCAGTGACTCAAAAATTACTTTTATTTTTATATTAAAATGAATTTATTGGAAATATTGAGATGCTTACTACAAGAAAATCAGTTGAAGAATCATTCTCATTTGAACTAATAATGTTTTTCTTGTTTAAACGATTTAACCTAAGCGTGATTGGAATATACCTTAGGTAAAAATAGATCTTTGACTTGCAAGTCACCTGACAGGGATGTAAGAAGTCGTTTATAACTATTAAGACTCGTCTGTTCGACTATGTTGTAGGATTCAGGTGATTTAGTGTAACAGCTCATAGGGTGTGAAAGTAAAGGATAGTAAGTAACAAATCACATCGCAAATTGTTGCACCCTTTTAATAAATCAACCGACAAAGAAAGGCAGGGAATCTCAACATCTCTGCTGCCAGACCCAACTTCTTTTGAATTGAGTCGTGTCCATAAAGCCCGTGGTCTGGGCTATATAGGAAACCCTGGGCTCGAAGTACCCATGCCTGCTGTGAAGCCTGGTCTACATACAGCAGTGCTAGAATAACAGTGCAAAGAACCCCCACGCTAAGAACCATGGGGTCTAGGATACGGATCGAAGAACCCTAGAGAATTAACCTCGGACTCTGAGCATCCCCAGCTATGATCCCACGGCCTAACTGAGGGCCCCCGGGTCAAATAACCCAAAATTGGAACCTCTGGATCAAACATCGTGAGTTTAGACCCCAGGCCTATGATCCCAACTTAGAACCTCCGGGCATAACATCACAAAGTAAGACCCCTGGGCCAACACTCCGGGTGAAGGGCCCCTGGGCTAAGAACTCATAGGCTAAGAACCCTCGAACCCTAAGGTCTGATAATGAAAACAGCGGAAGACCAGAGAATAAGCCCGTGCGCGTGCTGTCACGCGCGTTCTGATTTTAAGGAGATTACGAGGTACAGCCGCTCTGTGTGAGACGGTACAACACGGCGAGCGAGTGTTCAAAGCTGCACGGTCTCGGGTACATTTCATTTTATCATAGACGTACATCGCACCTATGTTAACAAATAAGTAGTTGTACCGGGGATCTACGGGCTGAGGAGGGATGGTGGTGGTTGTGTGGAGGAATGGTGGTGGTGGTGTGGAGGGATGGTGGTGGTTGTGTGGAGGGATGATGGTGGTTGTGTGGAGGGGTGGTGGTGGTTGTGTGGAGGGATAATGGTGGTTGTGTGGAGGGATGGTGGTGATTGTGTGGAAGGATGGTGGTGGTTGTGTGGAAGGATGGTGGTGATTGTGTGGAAGGATGGTGGTGGTTGTGTGGAAGGATGGTGGTGATTGTGTGGAAGGATGGTGGTGGTTGTGTGGAGGGATGGTGGTGATTGTGTGGAAGGATGGTGGTGGTTGTGTGGAGGGGTGGTGGTGGTTGTGTGTAGGGATGGTGGTGGTGGTGTTGAGGGGTGGTGGTGGTTGCGTGGAGGGATAGTGGTGGTTGTTGTGGAGGGGTGGTTGGGGTTGCGTGGAGGGATGGTGGTGGTTGGGTGGAGGGATGGAGAAAGATATCGCCCCCAAGCCTTTTCCTCGACCCAGTAAACTCATATTTCTCTGTCATTTATCATTTATTTTCTATTTTACTTATGATGAAATATCCCACATGCAAGCTCTGTATTGGCCCATTTTGGGTGTACACTTTATAAAATCACATTGAAGATTCCAAATGATCTTAATAAATACAATGTACTGAAATAAATACAGTATTTACATCACGATTATATTTTTCACGGGACCTTAAATGTCTGAACTAAACGCCTTGAACCTCTTACTCATAACATCAGTTGTTTTTTTTTTTTTTTGGTTTTTTTTGGTTTATATTTTATGGTACACTTATACAACATGCAGTTCTGTGCGTAAAGTTTATTGTAACATGAGAAGTCAGCTCAATTAGCTCAAGTCAGCTCCATCCAATATTTATTTTAGTGGCCAATTACTGTCACGTGATTTCAGAAAGCCAATGTGGGAAACCGCGATCGGTTGGAAGTTAAATATGTAGATTTGCTTTTAAAGACAATTCGGGGTCTTCTTACTTACAGTGCGATCTTGGCTTCCTTTGTTGTTTCATTGTAAATTACTTATCAAATTACTACATGCGTGTAAGGGTAAATAGTAATAGTATAGATCAGTGATAGAGAACCTATGGCACGCGTGCCACAGTAGGCACGCCGAGCCTCATCGCGAATAAACATCACTTCCTTAATCAAACCTGCTCAGCCAAATCCTCATTTTCTGGTTTCAGTGAAGTTTTGGCACTTTGTTATTAATAGGTTGGTTTTGTTTGAATTTCGGGCACAAGGTCCCAAAAAGGTTCGCAATCATTGATATAGATCAACGGTGGCTCACCGCGGCTCTCGGGCCGATTGTGGCTCTTCTGTGGTCAGATAGCTGCTTACTGCTTACGTACAATTGATGTTTATATGTTACAAGGATTAACGGGAGATTTCCAAGCCAGGTTTAATTACCCATATCGCAGCAGTGCAGATATAAAATTTCTATTTTATTGTTAACTAGCTAAGTACCCGCGCTTTGCAGCGGTAATTTATGGTTTCAGTTAGCGTTAAGAACCGGTAAACACTATATAATATATACTAAACATAATAACTTGGAACAAACGTTAGAAGTTCACTACCCCATTGGAAATGTTATTATTTTTTAAAGCACATTTCGTCAATAATTAATCCATCTACTCAGTAGACACTTTTTGAATATGACTAATGTTAAAAAGTTGCATACGGGACCCCAGCCCTAAAGGTGTTTTTAGGCTACTATTAAAACTTCTTTAAAAAACTAAAATAAGGGTCGGGCTCTATGGGTGTAAAATGTATAGTTCAAAACAACAGCTTATTTCAATTTGGATCTTGGTGAATATATTTGTTTGTTAGAATTTGTTTTTTCAAAAAATCGAGTGTAATCGAATGGTTAAAATGTCTTAAACGTTAACGAAAAGGAGATTAGGGGCCCAGGGCTACAAAAGATTGAAAAATATCATTTTAATGACCTAACGAATTTTAATATAGGCCATTAAGTTTTTATCTTTCAAATTTTGTAAAAAAAAAATACATTTACACAGTGTCCAAACTTTTTTATTTGTAATTTAGCTAATATAAGATAAAAAAAAATACAATGGAGTGATAGGTTTGCCTGCTACCCTCCCCAACTTTCATGGGTCTACCTGCATAGGAAGTTCGAGAATTTGTGATGACTTACTTTTTATTTTAGAAAAAAAAAATACAATTGGGCCCCCTGCTCAAAGTGAATAGCAATTTAAATATTTTTTTCTTGTTACCAGCGCGTAAGTGTTAGTGATTTTTATGTTTTATATAGTCCTTGGCCCCGATGAGTGGGATATTTAAAATTATTTTCCGCCAATAATTCTCAAAATAGGCTATTCAACAACTTTGCAAAGTTTTATGCTTCTATCTACACGGGAAATCGGAGAATTAGTGATGAGTCAGTTTTTATATAAGAAAAAAATATATTTGGGCCCCCGGCCCCCAATGAGTGATACTTGAAATATTTTTTACATGTTACCATCGCAGAAGTGTCCTCAACAAATTCCCAGAGTTTCATGCTGCTACCTACACGGGAAAGTGGATAAGTTGCGATTTTCAGTATTAAAAAAATTAGTTTTTGGGCCCCCGGGCCCCAATTTTTGTGATTTCTAAAACGTTTAACGCCAATAATCGTTCCGAGAGGCTACTCAACAATTTACCAAAGTGTCATGCTTCTACCTACACGGAGAGTTGGATAATTAGTGATGAATCAGTTTTTAAAATAATTTTTAAAAAAACTACATTAGGGCCCCCGGACCCCCCAGTAAGGGATAATTTAAATATTGTTTTCAGCTGTTACCATCGTAGAAGTATACTCAACAACTACCCAAAGTTTTGTGCTTTCACCTACACGCGAAATAGGAGAATTAGGCATTTTCATTTTTTATATAGCTCATATAAGGAGAAAAGCAAAATGATGGGCCCCCCAGACCCTAGGGGTGGTAACCTGGGGTTGAAACATAGCCACCCTGGGTCCAACGGTGTGGATTTGTATTGGTAACAAACAGACAAACTTTCAGCTTTATATATTAGATATGGCTCTGGCCACCCATTTAATTTATTTATTTTTCTTTGTGACTGGAGACGATTTTGAGACATTTTAAATACACAAAAACATTTTTTTTTAAAGTTTTATAAACGGTTCTGCGTATTTTGGCCAGTTCACTTTTCATAAAAAATTTGCATTGTATAAATAATACACTTCAGTTATGTTTCAGCTATACCAATTAAGTTTAAAATTATTTAAGATATAATTTATAAATTATTTTTTAAAACAACGTACATGTTAATTAAGTTATTTAAAATGAATGGATCTTCATAATGTCTTATTTCCACATACTCCGTTACGCACGCAAACGCACTTTCACATTCAATGTTTAAATCTGTTATATCGAGGCACCGCACTCGCCACTATCAATACACCATTGAGAGCTTGAAATCGCCTCACTAATATCTTAACGAACCTTGCATGCTTCCCAAGCGCTAAGCTGATGACAAGCACAGTGAAAACACCGATGTTGTTGTATTTTTTTAAAGGAACCCATCTAAGACTTTCCTATCTGTAACATGTCTATCCCATCAGGGCCGGTAAGTAAAAGAGAAATGTCTGGCGAGGAATCTGCACTCAGCATTAGCATCTATCACATCTAACTAGTTTGGATGGCTTTCTGCCTATGTCCCAGTGCGCCAACGGGGTTAAGGAGTCGGAGTCTAAATTACCACACCCCGACTACCGATCTGAGTATCGATTCTCCACCCAGATGAACAAAGCGCTTTTGAAGACATTTTTTTATTGTGGTAGCTGTTAACTACTTTAACGTTATCTACATATGATTTAGTCTTACGCTCAGTGTTACGTTTTGCAGCAGCTGGCTTCGTAAACGAACGTCATTTTCAGGTTAAGAATGAGACCCAATTTTAATCAGGCAGAGGAGAAATGTTCAAAACCTTGTTCTTTGTCTGCTCCTGATCCCGCGATTTAAGCCAAGCTTCTCGGTATAATACAACTCCATTTTGTTGTTTAGGAGGGACATGGATTAAGAGTGTACCGTTTTGAGATTGAATAGTTAACTATTTAATGGCCACCATGAGACCGGTCCCATGACATCGTTAATTAAAGACAGACGTCAAAATGTATTTTCAAGAGTATCTTGATGCTAATGACCATTAAGTAAACTTCAGAATAGTTATCATAAACCAGGCACTCAACAGCCGGGCAAATATTTTTTAAACGTGTGTATTGTATTATTATATAACCATAATTATTTTATTACTCGTTTTAATTTTGGACATCGCAGTTTGACTCATATAAAAAGTGTTCATTTGCATTCTAAAACTCAGTTAATCGGTTAGATCGAGAAAAGTCGCATTAAACTTTCAGTTTGTATTATAAAACAAGTCCAAGAAGGCAGACATTGGAAACTATTGTGTAGAGATATGTTACATAGAGATTTCCTTTATAGAGATTTCTTGTGCAGAGACTATCTTCCTACTCGACGGTCCAGCCGTGAAGCCCCCAGCCGTGCAGCAAGGCGTGTGGTTGTATTGTACTAGTTAAGCTCGTGTTGTTGATGCAGCTCTGAGGTTCATCTCAGATATTGATGGTGTCAGTTGCGTTACGTTATGCCCGTGGCTGGTAGACCTTTGGGATGTTTTAAATACATCATCCATTAGTTGATCAGTTCGTCTTTTGGTTTGGCGTTGAGGTCAACATGATATCGCGCTGAAATTAATAATCGATTCCATGCATGATGAACAGATGTAACTTGTGCGAGTAAAAATCTTGATTTTTATTTAAATATATTATAAAATAGGAGATCACTTATCAATCATAAAATGTACTATTAGTTTTTTGCAAACGATAAGGCATTATATCCGTCCTATCAAAAGTAATATTATGAATCTAGCAACAACATTAATCTGGTGTTAAAAACTAAAAGCAAAAGCGACTGACAGTAAAGCAAATCGAATAACTAATCACATTAACAAAAAAAACTAACTAAAAATTCCTAACTTCACTTCACAAAGAATTAGTAATGGACCTAAGAAATAGAGCTTTTAAAAGTCAAGATTTTCCCTTTGGAATTGCGTTAATAGATTCAAAATGTCTGACAAGTCTTTTTGAACTTTGAACAGCATCTCCTCCTGAACCATACCAGATAGAGTTTTCGGGTCTTTTGCAGATATGTTAAAGGGGTCCCAAGGATGTGCACGGGCCAAAAAAATATCGAAAAGATTTACTGGAATTTCACAAAAATATTTTTTTAAAAAGCAGAAAAATATTAGTATTTTGTCAATCTATTGGGTTGAAACAAACGCAAAACGATAGCTAATAATATTTAGAACAATGTTGAAGAAGAAATTTTTGAAAAATCTCTTTTCGTTCAAATCCCGTAATTTTAGCAGCAATTTGAAGATTGCAATTATTCTCTGTTTACTTTCAAAATAATAGATTTGAAATGACTTTTAATTAAATCTAGAATGATAGTTACTGGGGTTTTCCGCTTTGTAAATGCTAATGTTAGATAGTTAGATTAGTGCGTGGTGCGTATTATATGGACACAATTTTGGTATTATGTAGTGTGAGGACATATGACGTCATACTTTGTGGTTTTTTTTCCAGAATTACTTATTTGAAATGAGATTTAATGTAATCTAGAAGTATATCCCTTTAATAAAATAAACAGGAAGGTTTTTTTTGGAAATAACTGTTTTTTCATCAATATATCAGTAGATCAGTCTTACCAGAAGTAGGTGACTTACCATTAGGCTGTCGGTGATGAAAAGATCCTTAAAGTTACTTCTTTCAACTTTTGACAGACTTAGATACTTTAGAGAGCTTTAAATTACTCGCTGAAAAACCCAGGGGACGTCACCAAAATGGTGGAGTGAATACTTACCATTGATACGAATGGGGGGGGGGGTGTGACACTGAAGGGCAATGAGGATAAAGGTTAGAATGGAGGGTTGTAGAAGTGGGGAGT
This sequence comes from Radix auricularia, assembly GCA_002072015.1. Taxonomy (NCBI): domain Eukaryota; kingdom Metazoa; phylum Mollusca; class Gastropoda; family Lymnaeidae; genus Radix; species Radix auricularia. The sequence goes on from MUZC01000125.1 coordinate 759,340, forward strand.
AGTAGGTCGACTAGCGGGTAGATTCACTGATGTCAATAGATTTACTCGTTCAAAATGGATGTTTTGATGGCGCGGGCCGAGACAGATAGGGGAGGTAAATGGATGAGATTGATGACAGGGTGGTTTTAAAAGTCAGTATTGAAAAAAAATGGAATAGATTAAAATGTCAGTGGTTGAGTAGGGGTGAAAGTCGTTAAGATCCTAGCGAGACTCGGGAGAGGAGGGAAGTATCATCGGGGCAAACAGGTTTGGCGCTTAGTCTTAGTGAAGTTTGTTCTATGTATCTGAGCACATCAATATCTATCAGTAGACGAGTGTGAAGTTTAGTGAAGTTTGTTCTATGTATCTGAGCACATCAATATCTATCAGTAGACGAGTGTGAAGTTTAGTGAAGTTTGTTCAATGTATCTGAGCACATCAAAATCTATCAGTAGATGACTGTCAAGTGTTACAATCACGTTATTTTGTGTTGGATCGATGCTGATTCATTCGAATTTTGCATTCTTATTTTGCGTATTCTTATTGGAAGATATAAGGCACTGCTGTCAAACTGAACGCATGCACCGAAAGAATACACAGTTGAAATCGTTCGGAGAAGAAGAAAAGACTGTCAATAAAATGTTACTTAAAGTTGTCCCGGATTGACAATTGCTTTTATATAAAACTTTGCGTACATTCTATAACTCCCAGTGTTTAATGCTGCATGGCTATTCCCATGCTTCAATTATGACAATCACCATTACTTTCTGCTGATCATTTCGGATTCCAAATGCTGACCACTCCCATGACCCAATGTCCATCCACCTTATGTCCAATTCTTAAAATTGAAGAATGACCACTGCCTTATTTCCTTCTGACCCATTCCCTACTATTTCCTTCTGACCATTCCCTACTATTTCCTTCTGACTTATTCCCTACTATTTCCTTCTGTCCCATTCCCTACTATTTCCTTCTGTCCAATTCCCTACTATTTCCTTCTGACCCATTCCCTACTATTTTCTCTTGACCCATTCCCTATTATTTCCTTCTGTCCCATTCCCTATTATTTCCTTCTGTCCAATTCCCTACTATTTCCTTCTGACCCATTCCCTACTATTTCCTCTTGACCCATTCCCTATTATTTCCTTCTGTCCCATTCCCTATTATTTCCTTCTGACTTATTCCCTACTATTTCCTTCTGTCCAATTCCCTACTATTTCCTTCTGACCCATTCCCTACTATTTCCTTCTGACCCATTCCCTACTATTTCCTCTTGACCCATTCCCTATTATTTCCTTCTGACCATTCCCTACTATTTCCTTCTGACCCATTCCCTACTATTTCCTCTTGACCCATTCCCTACTATTTCCTTCTGACCATTCCCTACTATTTCCTCTTGACCCATTCCCTATTATTTCCTTCTGACCATTCCCTACTATTTCCTTCTGACTTATTCCCTACTATTTCCTTCTGTCCCATTCCCTACTATTTCCTTCTGTCCCATTCCCTACTATTTCCTTCTGTCCCATTCCCTACTATTTCCTTCTGACCCTTTCCCTACTATTTCCTTCTGTCCCATTCCCTACTATTTCCTTGCCGTCTGGGCAGTTTAAGACTGACTGCCCCCGGTGATAAATTCTGACCAATCCGATAGTTTATTTCTGACCATTTCTTCTGTCTGGACCTAAGACCCCGGGGGGGGGGGGGGGTGAGACACCCCGGGGAGGTATTTAGCCAGCTCTATTTAACAAAGTGTCCAGCCATTAATTTTTTTGTTGGTGCTCCCCTTGGCAGGGGCGGCTAATGTGATTGGGTGGGAAGCTTTCATGGGCAGCATTAGCACTGACAGCCGGGTAGGAAGATTGATGTAAATTAATAGGACTGCGCCAATTTTAAGGCTTTCAGGGATCTACCCGAGACTTTTCCCTCGAAGTAAGCACGTGAGGGGGGCGGGGAGTCAGCCCTCACGCTATTCCTCGGTCATCGGATGATTCCGGCCATATTTCACACAGATCTCGTCTCCCGTTGTCATGTCACGAGACTCTAGCTCGAGTACTTACAAAAAATAGGTTTGTTTACATCCACTATGGCAGGGGTTCTCAAACAAAAAGGATGGCAGTGGCGGCATTCCAAAGACATTCTGGTGACAGCAGTTATTAAATATTTGAGCTTGTACTTCTGAATGAATACAGCGTGTTGCTTTGATGTGTGTGTATGTGAAGGGGTCAAGTATATAATAATAAAATGGAGCAAGCGGAACAGAGCCCATGCCCTGCTACTACTAATTTATATAAATGTCAGTGCATTATGTAGATATGAAACGATGCTGGAAAAGCCATTCGTTTATAATGGGATTTTAAGATTTAAAACATAAACGAACATGAAATATTATATTGTTTCATTGTTTCATAAAGCAGGTTTATACCAGAGATTTCACATCAATAAAATTTGTCAGTGCCGGATTTAGACTTGATAAGGCCCCAAACTATTTGAGAAACGGTGCCCTTTATAAAAGTAGTTATTTTATGTCACTGCCAAATATACTAATTGCTCACTGGGACATTTTATTTTTTAAATTTTTTTTTTTTTTTTTGGGGGGGGGGCCGAGGGGGAGGTGGCAAGAATCCCTCAGCTATAGTTTTTCTATCTGGCATTGCTAGGTGTACTACAATGATTACGTTATATACTTCCGACGTCAGTAAGAATTCTTGTCCGTCTCCCGCCCCCACCCCTCAATAACCATAACCAAAGGTTACCTGTCAGACATGAGGTCTAGAAGAGGAGCTCCTCAAACGATGTCATCTGCATGCATTGTGCACGGCCCTGGGAAGGTCTCGTGAATTCCTCTAGCCGCTTCCAGACAACATGCCCAGGTGCGTGGTGGGTGGCTGACCACTTATCATTCAAACTGTGCAGCCTCTTCTACGGTTTGTTTGTATGGAGCCATGACACGTCTGGAACATTCGGAGACGGCTGGTAGTTCCTGTAGGAGACTTAAATGATCATGTTATCCTTCTCTAGTGTCCTTCTTATTTGACACGATTTATGTTTAAAAGTGCAGGCCATAAAATAGTTATGGCCTCATCTCGAACCGCTGTGTTTACCGGACCCCACTTTCACCTGAGAACTCTGAGGAATCTGTTCAGACTCACGGTTTAGACAACGCGAGCAGCGATCAATCAATTCGTGTTCTCAGCCTTAAACAAATAGAGAGAAAACCAATTGATTGGTTTTTTATAATAATAATAATAACACACACACAATATAAACATGTCTCTTTAGACCAACACTCTCTAGGTTCACTGAAATGTAAACCAAGCTGTCACTCGTTCCCTCTCTCAAGAATGTCCATTACTCAAACTTTTTAATTTACCCAGTTTCTTCTTCTCTTCCACCACACCCCCACCCCCCAACAGCCTGAGAGATACCAAGCGGCAGGTAACTCCGAATCGCACAAAGCAGTTTGCAGAGTTCAAAGAAAACAGAGAGAGATAACTCAAGAAGCTCATTTATAACCCTTTATCCCTGTGGGTTCTCAGACTCTTTTTTTTTTGTTGGTGGTGTTATTTGGAGAGTGAGGTGGTTCTTTTTGACTCGTGTGTTTCTTTGGCCACTGACAGCAAGGCACAGCGATTGCGGGGGGTCTAAGCAATACAAGGGTGAACGATTTTAATGAGTTCCGAGACAAACATGGGGCCATTTATCTGCAGCTAACAGATCTGTCAATTGCCGGTGATTTATTTTTCTTGCTCCTAACCGGATTGAAATGGGCTCAAGAATACAATAGAGAGCCATTCAAGTAGACAATCCTTGTTAATTATTAAGTATTTCATAAGAACTGTGCTGATTGACGAAGCCCATTCATAAAAATAACCATCAAATTTAACCGAAAGATTTCAATGAATACGTGAATTTGTGCTCACCTTAAAATATTGCGAAAGATATTATTTATTGATCTCAATACAAAGTTTCTCCGAGTATCTTGAGTAGGAAACAAAAAGAGCGCACCATTACAAAGAGATCTGCAGGTGCTGGTGTATATTTCCAAACGACCACGGAATTCCCTTTACCCACGTTGAGTATACACGACCCACTGATGTAAACTTGGAGCCCCGACCACTGAAGGCGTGTGAACCTAAGCAGCTCTTTTTACCTCCCCCGTCGCTGTTGTCGAACACATACCGACCGAGGCTGAGGGGCGAGTACCTTGTCGGCGCCGAGTGCTTCATTAGACCTGGCTCGTGTAGGACAGACGAGGGAGAAGATTACGTTTTTTTACCGGCATTGTTGAAGTTGGAAATATTTGTATTTTCTTTTCTGGAAGGAGTGTTGGAGAGTTTCCGTGTGGTCTGAGCAGAAACGACGGATATTCAGGAAGTCACTATTGATACCGACTCTCGGATGAGGTGAGTATTTTAAAAAATTGATATATCTTTTCTTTTTCATGATTTAAAAATAAACTGTATATATATATATATGCATGCATGAAATGATACTAGGGCGTCTTGATTACGGTCCGCGGAAACAGTGACTGAATATAACAATGGCACGCTATCAAATGTTCAACGTAATTCTACCAGCCGCGTGTACTGATTACACTGTATTGTATGTCCGTTGAAAAAGGCTCTTTGCCGAAACGTTCGCTGTTTTGTTACGTCCTGTCAGGCTAACCCTTACCTTGTTTACGTCTTTTACATTTAATTTTTTATAAGCCTGCTTGCAGTCTTGCCCCTCATTTTCATTACACACCAGTTTACCCAAAACTTCAAGTCAAAGCTCCGCAGATATTGTTAACGCGGCGAGCGATAAACAAAATTCACGGCTTCTACTTTCAGTTCTCGTGTAGCCTATAGTGATTAATAATGAAGTCAAAAAGATTGAATTAAAGTAAACAGTTGAAGAAACCATGTCTAGTTAGTGACCAAATGGGAACCACCAACACTAAACAACTCTGTCCTGATTACTGAAAATCCCTTCTTTATCATAGAGCAAATAACCAACCATCGTTTTGTTTATATATGTCTAGAACATTCCTTCTGATCTTTTCCAATAATTATACTAAACAAGATCTCCTGAAATGCCAAGCAAATGGGATTTCTAAAACTTGTTAATTGCAGAGCTGATGCCTTAATCCTTATTAAGGTAAAACAAAATCCATAAATCCATGACGAAAACAATTTTCTTTTTTTTATACTCAAACCTGTATTGATACGACTATCGATCTCGCCCAGCATTAGGTGGATGATGTGATTTTCTACCCTACCAGGGAGTTAAGTAACTGATGCATGTGTAATCTACAGTTAATGAAGTAATCGATACTCCACCATTAATTTTCCCAGCATGGCTGACCGCATCCTCCTTGCCTATTGAAAGAAGGAAAAAAACGATGTTTGCTTCCTCACAAACCGAGTAGAATGTTTGTCGGTCTCTCATTGGTCAATATCTAAATTTGCTGGAGCTGAATGAAGAAGAAAGAAACCAACATAGCCTATCAATAACAGGTCATCTAAGCTTATTTCTCTTGAACACCCTTATCGTCATTGGTTAGTTTGGGTCACGTGGGGTCGTTATGTGTGTTAAACCAATAGACATGATAATATTATTATAGCCACACTTGTTGAGAGCGTGGGGATGGTTCAAGCTCATCTATAGACAACTATTTAACCCAAACATTCGCCCAGCTTGACAGCTTGGCATAAACATTCCAGCGACTCGTGGGAACCTACTTGTCAACTTGATCTTTGAGCTTAACTTGTCTGCATAGGTGCTGCATGGTGATCCGCCGGTCGGATTGGTTTTCAAACATGTACCAGTAATAGGACTGCGCTGCTCTTAGCTGTCCATTCTGAGTGTTGCCAGTGTGGATGGACATGGAAAGAAATCATTCAGCGTGCGCTCGTATGAAGCAGCCACCTTTTCATTATTAGAAGGTTTCCCGATTCCTGGAGGACGACGACAATAAAATGTTTCACAAACATCTCAGGACTTGTAAAAAAACAGTGAGGTGGTTTGAAAATGATAGCGTGTGAGCATGTTAGTATCATGTTAGTATCATGTTACTATCATGTTGACATCAAATGGCAAGAGAAAGTCCCCAACACAGAGGTCCTGGCTCAAGCACGCATGAGCAGCATTCCAGCCATACTAAGCCAAACACGCCTACATGCAAACTGGTCGCTAAAGATGTGTTATACAAGGAGCTGGCAACAGGGGGAAGGTCGGTTGGTCGGCCATGTCTCAGATACACGGACATATGCAGGAGAGACATGAAAGTAGCCAACATTGACATACAAAACTTGGAAAACCTGGTTGGGGATAGGACCACGTAGCGGGCTATAGTGAAAGAAGGATCACTGAGAGCAGAGGAGCTAACTAGGGAAGAAGCAGTTGGAAAATGAGCAAGGAGAAAGGCCAGGCAACACTGCCCCATTAAATTCGTGTGTGTAGCATGCAGAAGAGACTGCCACTCAAGGATTGGTCTCATCAGCTGCACCAAGAGCAGCAAATAATAAAGATAAATCTATCGTCTTTTTTTAGACGGACAGATGCCGTACTATCATGTTACTATCATGTTACTATCATGTTACTATCATGTTACTATCATGTTACTATCATGTTACTATCATGTTACTATCATGGACAAAGAGTCTGATGTAAAAAACAATCATAATAAAAACAAAAATGGTTTGAACTCCATAAAATGTAGAGGTTTTGTTGCCTCGCTAAACAATTTTCCAGTGAAATGAGATAATTGCGTGAAAACTATTGAACGTCTCCGTATGCCATCCATACAGTCAGCATGACTTGTTTCTTTCATAAACATCACGTAATATAAGCTCTATGCGTAATGTCAGGTGAATGCTTATTTAAATCAGGCCCCATACAAACACGGACAAGGTTTAAAGCCCTGCTATGGCCTGGTCTTGTATATATTAGATACAGGGAAACCATTATGTTTGAAGCCATGCAAGCTCCGGCTTGTTTTTTGAAGCTTAATGTGATAAACAAGTATATATCAGGGCGAAATAAGAACTACCTCATGTTTGATCATTCAGTTCTTGCATTCGAAGGAACTGAGATAGAAGATAGAATAACAAAGTAATAATAATACATCAGGCATTCAACTGTAGCTTGGAGATACCAAGCTAGAACAATGTAATACAAATCTCAGACATAAGGATGAAAAGTTTTTTTCTTGTTTCATTCGCAAGAGTAAACATAAAAATCCTCCTTCTTCCCTACTGGTATTCGCGCGGGGAAAGAACGAGTAGCTTGAAATAGCTAAAGGAAAGCTTAGAGAAAATGATCATTCGAAACTCTAACAAACTGCAACAATAGACATAAACACTGTATACGCGTTAGGACGCTAAACTCTTACTTATAGGAGCCTCTATAAGATAAGGCGCTAAAATATTCTTTTTTAATATCCATATCTTTTTTAATGGTCTATTTAAAGATCTTCCGTTTCATCAGTCAGCTAAATCCGTTTAAAAAAACAACTAACCATCTGGTTGCTGGACATTGATCCTTTAATGTAGTTATTAATTAACTAAATAATGTTCAGGTGGGCGGTTTTCTATAAGAAGCTCTCGTAAAAATCAGGTGACAACATGAGGATAAAATGATTTTAACAACAACGGTGGAGAACTGTCACATGAGAGGCAGACTGTCACGTGATGGGTCGGATGAGACAGACTCAACAAGACGATAATTTTAACCACATTAATTTCTCAAGAAAACCCAGAATCTTTTATTTTTTCTATTGATTGACCATAGTCTTTGGTTCTCTTTTGGACGCCAATTTCTACATTGTTTTTTGTGTTGTTGTTGTTTTTTGTGTTGTTGTTGTTTTTTGTGTTGTTGTTGTTGTTTGTGTTGTTGTTGTTTTTTGTGTTGTTGTTGTTTTTTGTGTTGTTGTTGTTTTTTGTGTTGTTGTTTTTTGTGTTGTTGTTTTTTGTGTTGTTGTTTTTTGTGTTGTTGTTTTTTTTTGTGTTGTTGTTGTTTTTGTGTTGTTGTTGTTTTTTGTTGTTGTTTTTTTTTAATAAATTGTTTGTTTGTTTGTTGTTTTTTTAAAACCTGAACTTCCTGAACCATTTATGCAGTTTATCTACTCATTCTAAAAAAAAAATAAGGATTTAGAATAAAACGAACTTTTACAACCAGGAAAAAATAATGTAGAGGCGTATGTCTTTAAAAATACTATGACACTATTACATTTAAAAAATCAACTTTGGATTTTCTTCGTTCGATCTGTTAAATGCAAGTTTACATCTGACTCATCTGAATGGTCACTACTAGTAGCTAGCCTGTGAATCAGTTCAATTGAAGTGGCTTTAACCAACCTATACCAAAAACCAATTCTAGTTATATGTATCTATCCAATTTATCAGTTCAATTAAAGAGTCAATAGATTTTGGACCAATTCATTTGGTGGGGTTCTACCCAAAGAACAAGATTAATTGTAGGGGCCTATGTACCAGGTTAATAGTCTGAAAGTATATTCTAAACTCATTTAAATGTAAAACCATGTTAGTAAATTATGGCCTCGCGGACTAGCAAAAAACAGCGTTAGTCTGTTTGTTGTGACCTGAAGAACGGCTCAATATCAGCTCAAAACTCGTGTATTTAATGAAGGATAGCCATACACTGTAATTAAATTTTACAGTTAAATTGCAAATCATTAAAGTTGAATTCCTAGATTTTTTAACGCAAATTTTATCTGCGATCCTTCTTTTCAAAGAGGCAATTAAATCAGAATAGAAATGTTTTTTGTCTAAATTCGTAATTATTTAATCATACATAAAAATCTCTTTATATCGCTTGAATCGCAAATGGTCACGTACATTTGATAAGACTGCCACCTGAACTTCACAAGATGGCCATCGAGTTAGCGGCCATCACTTTATATACTGACCAGTAGCCCTTGATAAGCGCCAACTATATTTAACATAGTGACCAATAGCCCTTGAAATAGCGCCAAATATACTGACCAATAGCCCTTGATATAGCGCCAACTACACTTAACAAACTGACCAATAGCCCTTGATATAGCGCCAATTACACTTAACATACTGACCAATAGCCCTTGATATAGCGCCAATTACACTTAACATACTGACCAATAGCCCTTGATATAGAGCCAACTATACTTAACATACTGACCAATAGCCCTTGATATAGCGCCAACTACACTTAACATACTGACCAACAGCCCTTGATATAGCGCCAACTACACTTAACCTACTGACCAATAGCCCTTGATATAGCGCCAACTAAACTTAACCTACTGACCAATAGCCCTTGATATAGTGCCTACTACACTTAACCTACTGACCAGTAACCTTTGATATAGCGCCGACTATACTGAACATACTGACCAATACCCATATATATAGTGCCAGCTACACTTAACCTACTGACCAATAGCCCTTGGTATAGTGCCAACTATACTTGACGTTATGGCTTTAGACAGAGAACCCTGATTCAAATCTTCTTTGATTCTTTGATCCCTTGTTACGATTTGTTGACGCTACGTCTGGTTAAAGCAAGCCCCCCCCCCTTTCCCCAGTCCTTGCAGACGGGTAAATCATTTTGACAAGGACTTGTCAAATAACAGGCCCATCGTGACAGCGTTACGTCTGCTTTGAAAAGTTCAGGGCGATCTTTGTTCTTTCCCTTTAGTCTTATTGGCACGTCACACTCTTTGTGTTTTTTCTTTCTTCTCCCTTTATTTGTATTATTTGCCTTGACCGTTTTATTACCTTGGGCAGATTGTTTACTTTCTCTCTGTCTTCCTGCATGGAATAAGAGATTTGGATGCCAACTATGTTTTCATGTGTTTACATTCAAAACGTTGCTCAAAACAAAAGGGACAATACTATAAGTTAAAAGAGATTTTTTAAGGAGAGAATTTACAAAGGAAAGAAAATGACACTTGAAGGGAAATTAGCCAATACATATTTTAAAAATAGTTTTATTTCTTTTAATAATTCAAACATTAATTTGTTATATTTAAAATAATTTGTTATAAATTAAATGTCATTAATTTATTCTTTAATTAAAGATTAAATTTCGTTTACTACAACACACATATATTTTAATGAGCTGTTATGATTAATATGTATATCTTCATATTAAATTAATAACTTGTATCGTCCGTCAAACTAAGAAACAATATTCCGGACAATACAGTTTCTATATGATGACTCGCAAGGGCAGCACCCGTAACAGTATCCCCCGAAAGGGCATAAAAAATTTGGTATCACAGTCCCCACATCCTGTAGCAGTGGATTTGCGCCCCCCCCCCCCGCCCCAATAAAAAATTCCAGAAAGGAGGACAAAGGCGTTAAGAGTCTCATTTGAAAGGCCAGAAAAACAGTCAGACAAGCCGTAACGGCGGAATGCCCAAAATATTCTTTTATATAAATAAATAAAAATAATTCAGGGTTATTGAGCATATAAACAATATTTAAAGACGAGGCAGTGATGAGGTTTGTGCCAGTCACGAGTCATGACCACTTGATCATGACATGCTCAGCACTGGCTGAATTACCCCACATCGTACCTGGCACGTCAAATTAATAAATGATGTAACGATATAAATAATTTGAAATAAATCCTTAGATATAGAAGCGCAATGGCCACCACAACTACATCAGCCCCAACGACACAGTAACGAAGTGGTGACACTACGGGAGTTTCAGAGACTCATTTAAGTAATTTTCTGTGATTTCATATTCCTGCTTTGCTGTTCATTTCAAACTTCACCTAAAAGTCTTTTTGTTTTTGTAACAATTCCAATTTCCACTCCACTTGATACATAATAGATCTATAAATGTATTCTCCAGTGGGGGAACCTTAAAAGTTCGGTGATATTTTCGAAATAGCCTCAGAGACATAAGGCAGTTTTAAGCATTATATTTATTTTTGACTTTAAAAAAGCAATGACAACTATACGGTTCGGCTATTTTACGTTAAAAGACAGGCGTCGAACCGCGGGCCACTGGCTCCATCATGTTACAATCGCTTTGATTATTTATAATGGCATAAAAAATATTTTTTTCGCCAGGGGACGAACTATTTAAGTGCCCCCCCCCCATTTTCACCATTGTTAGTTTATTTAAATGAAAATTATTTACCCTCATTTTTGCGCCCCTTTTCCTCAGCGCCCGGGGACTTGTAGCCCCCCAGACCGACCTTCCTCGCGCCTTATCAAGCGGAACGACGCTGCAACTTATGCTACAATCAGACAAGAGGCTGACAGCTCATGAAAACCGACCGGGAGAGATTGAGCGCAAAACTCTCTTAAAGACATCATGACCCTCCCATGCCTGACCTGTGGACGCACCTTTTGGGCAAAGTTTGGTAAAAGATCTCACCAGACTGCCACAGCTGATAGGATGTCGAGAATGGTCCTCGTCGATTAAAAGGGACCAACAACATTACCCAGCATTTCATTTTTGTTCGTGTTAAAATACAGATCGTGGGGTCCCCTTGCCGCTCTTATCCAAGAAATCACAGTTTTACGCCCTGTTTATTCTGGTTGGAAGTATCTCGTTAATATTTATATACGGATGCCCTGATATATTACAGATGCTCCAGCTATACCAAAAGGTTATTTATTCCTACACATGGCCAACTGGATTTTTTAGCTCGAAAATCCTAAATTTAAGAAAAATTGTCGATGAAATAAGTTTAAATATGAACTTGTGATATTTTAAAATAAATTGTTAGTTATCTTACGTTCAGTTCTTGAGCTTTTATTAAAATTTGATATCCTAGAATTCTAAAAATATTGATCTTAATTATGTTGACAAATGATTTTCGACTTACTAATTTGTTTACAGTGCGATTTTTTTGTCTTTAATTTTAGATTTTGCTTCATCACACCTAAAACAAATAAAAGAAGCAAAAACAGTTTTAACCCTAACCTTGCGAAAAAAAAAAAAGAAGTAACTTTTTTTTTTTACTCAGTTTAAAAGAGAATTAGAACAATATCTTAAATGATCATTTCCTTGGGGTCATTCAACTGTTAAGAAGTTAACTATGTTGACTTTAAATCTCGCAATCAAACTTTTCAATATCGGACTGGAAAATTTTGCCATAAAAGGCAAATATTGTTGAGGCGACAAGAGGGACGCAACCAACCGTGACCTGTAATGGGAAGGAGCGAGACACGTCCAATCCATTGATGGGTCTCCAGGATGCGATATTTTACTGCCCTCATAAATGGCCAGTGGCGCCGAGAAAGGAAGAATGTCTTTAACATTCTTATATTGAGCGCATTGATGTTGGTTACCGCGCCTTATTGATTACATAATAACTTTCCTTGATGTGTGACCCGCCCCACCACAACTTGCTCATGTATTATTCGATAAAATGATTTTAATCAATTAAAATGATTAATCGAGAAATTGATAGTTTACTTCCGCACACCTAATATATATATATATATATATATATTTAGGGTCGATCCATGCCATTAAAGAGAATTAAAGTTTGGAAAATCGCACGAGTTCGACTGGGAGTTGACTCAGAATTTGTATTAATGGCCTTAATTTCTGTCACAAACAAGCAGAGTTGCACTGGAAAATTCATCAACAGACGTGATTAATTGTCCACTCTCGGGAAATCCATAATGAAGGAGTGAAGCTTGTTCCTTTTTTAAATTGGAACTTTACAAATCCGTGGAAGACAAAGTTTCTTTAACGCCAGACAAAACATATGCAAGAATATTAATTTCTTAAGCGTGAATGTTTTCAAAAATATACTATTATTCAGTGGCGTAGCTACGGGAGGGGAGGGGGGTCCGAATTCGAAAGTCCCCCTGGACCTCCACTTGATTGGGGACCGAAATTAGTGTCCGCAATTTTTTTAAAACTAAATATTATGCCACTGCTATGTATGTAGTTAAGCCCTCCAGGCCCCAAAACCCCTACAAATTCCAAGTTACGCCACTGCTATTATTATTAATTATTATTATTATTGTCGTTTCTGCTGTTGCTCGGAGAGGCTAACAGTTATTAATCCATTTGCATCACATAATAACGAGTAACAATGGCTCAATAACTTTTAAATTATGAGCGTAGCGTTAGTTATTTACACAGTTAATAAAATAATTTCAAAACTTTATCTGTTTATGAGGATTTTGTCCCCACCTTTTCTTAAATTTCATTTTAGCTTCAAAATCTTGTATCACGATATCATTCTAGCTCCTTGAACACAACGCTCGATCTAACACAACATAATTTATTGATTTAAATAAGAGTTATATATATATA
>MUZC01000125.1:772603-793678 GCA_002072015.1 Radix auricularia
GAATCGCTTCATAAGCGCTTGATTAAACAATTTTTTTTTTTTTTAAATACAGGGTGACACAAAAATTTTAAAAAAAATAAATAAGAATAATAATAATAATAAATTTTTAAAAATAAAATAAAAACAAAAACAATGAAACAACAACAACAACAACAAACAAACAGACAAACAAAAACAAATAAGAAACGGGCATCACCAAAAGTTATTCAAGTTTAGGTGATGATCGTTTTTTCTTCTTCTTGTGTCACTCTTTAGCAGCAGAAATAATAACTATTGTGAAAATTAATTTTAAAATAAGTTTAAGACAAGTTTTTAAAATATCTTAAATTATAATAACTTCTTTTATGATTATTTTTTGATTTTTAATTTTATATATTAGATAGTTAAGGGTCAGATTTAAAAGCACTCCCAATTCTTCTCAGTCAGTGTGCACTCTATAGCACTCCTCATTCTTCCCGAGTCAGTGTGCACTCTATAGCACTCCCAATTCTTCCTGCGTCAGTGTGCACTCTATAGCACTCCTCATTCTTCCTGCGTCAGTGTGCACTCTATAGCTCTCCCAATTCTTCCTCAGTCAGTGTGCACTCTATAGCACTCCTCATTCTTCCCGAGTCAGTGTTTACTCTATAGCTCTCCCAATTCTTCCCGAGTCAGTGTGCAATCTATAGCACTCCTCATTCTTCCCGAGTCAGTGTTTACTCTATAGCTCTCCCAATTCTTCCTCAGTCAGTGTGCACTCTATAGCACTCCTCATTCTTCCCGAGTCAGTGTTTACTCTATAGCTCTCCCAATTCTTCCCGAGTCAGTGTGCACTCTATAGCACTCCTCATTCTTCCCGAGTCAGTGTTTACTCTATAGCTCTCCCAATTCTTCCCGAGTCAGTGTGCAATCTATAGCACTCCTCATTCTTCCTATGTCAGTATGCACTCTATAGCACTCCAAATTCTTCCCGAGTCAGTGTGTACTCTATAGCACTCCCCATTCTTCCCGAGTCAGTGTGCACTCTATAGCACTCCCCATTCTTCCCGAGTTAGTGTGCACTCTATAGCACTCCCAATTCTTCCTGAGTCAGTGTGCACTCTATGCCGCGTAAACCAGTGGTGAGAGAGTAGCGACGTGTCACAATACAGAGATTACGGGTTATTTTGTTCGCTTGTTTATAAGAGGCATCGATCTTCAGGATGTGCAAAAGGCCGGGGACAAATTGGCCATGTCAGGTGGACCACGACTGTGATAACAAGACCAACAATTGTGGTCACGGAGCAAAGAGGGGGTATTGTTGAAGGCTTTTGAATCGGAGCCTTTGATGGGATTGCAAATGTATCGCATCGTCGATGTGTGCGGACAGTCCACTTATAGCTCCTAACTGCAGGAAATATTGCAAAAAGACTGTGATTGCCAAGGCGCTTCGTATTCATTTTTAAAAAAAAATTATATTTTATTCTTTACATGTATTCTTTAAAAGAATTTTTCACCATTCCAGCATGAAAGAGAAACTCGCCCCACCCACCCAACCCCAATGTAACTAAAATATAACAGGTAGTTCCAGAAGTATCAACAAGAACGAAGTACCTACAGCTTTAATAAAGCAGAAAATCAAATGTAATAAATTTCAATTTAATAGTTCCCAATTCAGACACTATATCACTATATCAGTGCTCAATAAAGAATATAAAATTCAACTAGTTTATTCTAAAAGCATTCTTCTTGCCTCACCTTCATCAAAGGCCTTCACCTTTCGCTACATCAGTTGCTCCTACAGTTATAGCTACATCGGTTGCTCCTACAGTTATAGCTACATCGGTTGCTCCTACAGTTATAGCTACATCGGTTGCTCCTATAGTTATAGCTACATCGGTTGCTCCTACAGTTATAGCTACATCGGTTGCTCCTATAGTTATAGCTACATCAGTTCCTAATAATATCAGTTACATCAGTTTCACCTCGCAGTAGCTCCATCGCTTGCCCGCTTTCTTCCATGAACAGCTACACCTATGTTCTGTCAGCATGTTCACTCCGCCCATAATCTTTTCTTTTGTTCCGACGTGAGATCATGAAAATCAATCATCGATTGGCTGCCGACATGTGGGTCACGGCAATAGACTTGGGACATCATGTGGGTCACGGCAGTGGACTTGGGACATCATGTGGGTCACGGCAGTGGACTTGGGACATCATGTGGGTCACGGCAGTGAACTGGGGACATGTCACGAGAAGCTCCCTTAACTACACAGAAGTTGTCAGTTTGAGCGGCCTCGCCGTGACAGCCCCACATTCTGGATATCTCCGATCGACTAAACACCGTCTTCAAGCTCATGTCTGAGACAGTCTGTCAAATCAAATCCTCGATGGATCTCAAGAACTAAGAGATGGGTACCTCTTGATCGGGAATCGAACAGATTTGGCGTGTGAGGGTATTTTAAGTAAATGAACCGAAATTTTACAAGAAAATAAAACGCGAAGACTGTGTGAAGATTTGGCGCATAGAGAAATTTTTGGAGAGTAAACGCAAATTTTATAAGAAAAAGTAAAGAAAGAAAACGCGGAGGGTAACTAAAACCAAGTCTACCGGATCTAGTTTCAATACAGTCTAATCTGTGGAAGTGTTTGTCATAGGCTCTTGTTTCTATCTATAACTTTTCTTGTTTTCTTGTCTTCATTGCCGGAGAGCAATGGGAATGAGGTCTTCTTTTTAATATGGAAGAGAAAATTTACTGAACTATAATCTTCTCTTAAAGGAAGGATTAACTTCTTCTTAAGTCTATACTGTCATTAAAATTATATCGTTCACAGCATTTTAAGGAATACACCATTTTAAACTAAGGATATTTACTTAACTGCAGCCAAATTTTGTAAAAAAATGTTTAGAAGAAATGTATTTTTTTGCGCAAGCAAAAAGTATAACTGTGTATCAAAGTTTGGATGTGTTATTCACTGAACGTTGTGTTTCGAAAATGAAGAAGATAACAACTAGATGGGTAATTCCCGTCATCAACATTAATAATTTTATTCAAGAATTATTTTTGCAATAAACTAATGCTGTAGAGTCTATATATTATTATCATTTTTAAATAATTTGTTTATATTTTAAGCCATTTCGGCAATTTATGTTAAGGCCAAGAAATCTTACCATAAAGCTTAGCTCTGTTTAATTCACATCTCGTCCTTTCCATGTTAAAATTATTATGTCGTATCCTGCAGTTTAAGAACTCTTGGGGATCAGCAAATATGAAGAAAGAAAGAGACAAAACGATAGTTACATAAAAGAAAATAGCTCGACATCAGCAACGATCTGATTAAGTTCGGTCTGGCTGTAAGAACCGAACATCGTCAGACCACTGTCATGCCTGACAAGAAGACAAGTTCCAAGCTGCTATAGATTTTTTGTGGTTCGTTTTGTTTTTTGTTGTTGCTACATTAGTGGGAGATTAAAGGACGACAACTCCACGATGCGGAAGAGTAAAACCGTGCGGAATTTGAAGTTGTAAAAAAGTGATTTAAAAAAAAAATAATAATAAATAGAAATAAAAATGAGACTTTAAAAAAAGAAAAGGAAAAAAAAGAGAGAGAGAAAAGCCAGTACGGACAAATGGGAAAATGTTCAAGGGGAAGTAAGTATGCGTGAAGTGTGAAGGAAAACCTAACTCTCAGCTCAAGCGATCCGCACTTGATCGGGGAATGAGTACAAGCTGCAGAACGTGGGGAGGGGGAGGGGGTAGGCTGTCCAGGTGTCAGCTGATTTATTGTACCGTTACAAACGTTGGGGTCGGCTTCAACCTGGATGGGGCCAGGTGATTTCTGGGCGTCTACACCGGTGGATATTTATACACCAGGAAAATGGTGAGTCCTATTCAAAGTTCCCTCTAAGGTTTGTTGATCCGGGTGCAAAGTAAAATAAAACTCGTGTGCAGAGTTGCACAGCATCGTTCTTTGAGCAATGGCTTATGAAATTTATTGTGCGGTAATTCTAAACTGCTGCGCGGTGTCGGACAGATAAAGTGACATTGGACCTGATACACGGTGTACACATCTTTGTGCGTCCTAAATATACGATGGTACGTCAGTTAAAACATTCTGGGGATCACATTAAGGAAATCGGACACTGGCTCTGTATAGAGCAAGGTCTGGAGTGAAAATGTGTGACTTAAACGAGTAAAAGTCTTATAAAGCCAATTCCATTGCAGAAGCCGTTTGTCAAAGTTTGGAATCGTAAAAAATGTAATTAATTATACATTATTTGTCACATAATTTTGTTATTGTGATCAGTCGTGTCGTTTTAGATTCATTTACTGAATAGTTGATCGTCTCATTGTGTCCGGGCTCCGTTTAGTACAACATGTCAGCCCGATCAAAGACGTGTGCTTTACTAGTATCTACAGGTTCAATCACAACCTCAATGTAGTTCTAAGCTCTAAATCGTGTTGATCATGGGCGGTGACGTCAGAGTGATGAAGTTTGTGGAGACGGAGGTGCACTGTATGAGGACATGTACTACTCACCAATCACATGCCTAAATTATCTATTACAGGTAGATATTAGGTCATGGGTGAACCGTACTGTAGGTGATATCCTTGTGAACCTGTCTCTATGTGGACACACCATAGGCTCACTCTACTGAGGTGAAATATTCTCTACCGGTATATGTCGAAAGTTGATCCCGCTGCATGTCATGTACGTTTATTAAGGTGTTGGGGATTTATTGTTAAACTAGAGATAGAGAGAGGGAGAAAGAGAGAGAGAACACCATTAGCTTTCAGTAGACAAATGCTGTCATAGTCAGAAAGTAATATAAAAATATATCAGGATATGATTAAGGAAAAATATTTTAGATGCTTAAAAATTGGAGATTATCTGTCATTGATATTTGTTTTAAAATGTTGTTTGTCAAAAGAACTTCGCTCGGTGTCACATTCAACGCTCGAATTGTATCGTGCTCATGGGTTGTGAATATTTTTTAAAGCTTATTGACGAGAGTATTGGTGTTAATGAAGAGAGAGAGTGTGTGAGTTCTGGGTATATTATAGAATATTGAAATGTAATTAAACATATTCAAAAGCAAGCGTCTTTGGGAGAGGCAGATCCGTTGTTGCAAGCACATGCAAATGAGCAGCATTTTAGTGATCAATATAGTTTTAAATATGAGAGAATGTTTGAAAACTATGCTTGGTAAATAAATCGTCTAAATCTTTACCTACATTTTTTATCTACAGACTAATGAAAACTGGCACGTACACACTAAGACTAACGGCGTGTTACACAAGGGATTGCTAAGAACACATCAGTGTTAAATCCTTATTCCTTACTCACAAAAGCAATTAGTTGTACAACCCACCAGCCAGTTCTTATCATCGTTAGAAACGTTGTGTTTTTTCAACCACTAAGTCCTCATTGAACCTTGATATTGGGCGATCTGTTGGTCAGTTTAATAAGTTTGTTCTCGCCAAAAGCAAATATAAACTAGCGCTGACATGACGAAATTAAAAAAAAACCGAGGATAAAAAACAATCCCACTATTTAACATATGATCACAGTATCTGTTTTATCATCACTATATTTAAGATATCACTTCAATATCTTTTGTAGAGTCAGAATATAGAAAGTATGTTAATACCTGTTTTTTCAACATCACTACATCAAGTATTACACCATCGCAATTTCTACTGTATGTCTACAAAATGTCTGCTATATCATCACAATATATCTATATCATCACAATATATCTATATCATCACAATATATCTATATCATCACAATATATCTATAGCATCACAATATATTTATAGCATAACAATATATCTATAGCATCACAATATCAACCGTATCATCAAAAATATCTACTACAGTGTCACAATATTCGCTATATCCTCACAATTACTACTTATTTCATATTTTTAATTTTAAGCTTAAGATTTACGTGCGTAATATGAATCAATTTAAAAACCCTTAAAAATCGAAGTTTTGACTATAAATCCTTTATAACTAAAAGTATGATCATTATAATACTCATCGAACGACAATCCAAAAATAACAAAATGTAGTTAAGTCTCATATATAAAGGATTTATAGGAAAAAAATCATGTTAAGCCTGGTCCCTTTTTGGACTCAGGACGTGTTAGCGCATTTTCGTATTATGTATCAGTACTTATGTTAGATATCAGCATTATGTAGTTATCAGTAATTGTGTTTAGATTTTAGACATATTTTTATGAATTTTTAGGAACTCTTGTGTGTTGGTGGTGGTAGGAACTCTTGTGTGTTGGCGGTGGTAGGAACTCTTGTGTGTTGGTGGTGGTAAGAATTCTTGTGTGTTGGAGGTGGTAGTAACTCTTGTGATATACGTCATGGGTCTAGGACTTTCATACTTCCAGGAGCTCTACTGCCACTACAAGAGGTCGGATCGAGTAACTGAGTGTTGATGCACAAATGGCAGGTCAGGACATACAAAAAACATATATACATCATGGGTCTAGGACTTATGGATGCTGAGATCTAGGATGATGACAGACGGACGGACGGACAGACGGACAAAACGGATACAATAGCGCATTTCGACTTCTCGAAAATGCGCTAAAAATCTACCACAATCTGCCTGCTAAATTTCAACTCGATTTGATCACGGGAAAATGGTTATAAAAACATGTTCAATATAGTGCGCACCACGAGACAGACTAGCAATTACTAGCATTTACATTTACAGATCGGGAATATATTTTTTAAAAGGTATCGTCGACATAAGACGCACCGCACCGCTCGACAGGAAAATATTAAAAATGTTGTTTATATAATACGTATCGAAACACTACCAAAAAATTAACATACTATATAGAGCTAAATAGAGATAATTTTAATTACATTACATTCAATCGATCTGAAATTTTGATAGATCATTTTTATCATCAGCATGAGTCTGCCAGTAAAATATCAGCTGTTAAAAATCGATTGAAAGTTTACGGCATTCAAGGCATCAAGCAATCAAACAGACGCCACGAATTAATATAAAGGATTTATTAAAAAAATAGATACATTTGAAATTTTAAATAATTGTTTTGTGAATTTGAGTCTGTAGTGAAAAAGTGGCCACATCTATGGAATATTGGTCGGAGAAAATTATATAACGTTGTGATAGTGGCGGGGAGGGGGGTGGGGGAGATGTTTCATAACCAAGTCAAAACCAATTATTTTAACTGTTATGAGATGTATGCGAACGGTTGGGAGTGCTTGAAACGCGTGCGTTATAGTTGCCATTCAGCAAACAAGTGATTACATTGGGAGAGAAGTGTGCTGCTGTGTGCACGGTGGAAGGGCGTCGCCTGCGCAATTGAGTATATTGGATGGGAAATGAAAACTAAAGGAGGGGGGGCGGATTAAACGCACTTTTTAAATAAGGGACATTGGGGCTTTAAGTGGAGTTAGGTGTAACTTTGGACGAATGTGCCTTAGGGATGTTTACCTTCATCTGTCCACAACAAGCGGCCAGTGGCAGTTATTGACGTATGATGACTATTTGATAGCATAACTGTCCTGGGAGGTTATTTAGCTGCCAAGTAGACAGTAGTAGGTGAGTCGTTTAGTTGCCAAGTAGACAGTAATATGTGAGTCATTAAGTTGCCAAGTAGACATTAGTATGTGAGTCGTTAAGTTGCCAAGTAGACAGTAGTATGTGAGTCGTTTAGTTGCCAAGTAGACAGTAATATGAGAGTCGTTTAGTTGCCAAGTAGACAGTAATATGAGAGTCGTTTAGCTGCATGCCAAGTAGACAGTAATATGAGAGTCGTTTAGCTGCATGCCAAGTAGACAGTAATATGAGAGTCGTTTAGCTGCCAAGTAGACAGTAATATGTGAGTCATTTAGCTGCCAAGTAGACAGTAATATGTGAGTCGTTTAGCTGCCAAGTAGACAGTAATATGAGAGTCGTTTAGCTGCATGCCAAGTAGACAGTAATATGAGAGTCGTTTAGCTGCGTGCCAAGTAGACAGTAATATGAGAGTCGTTTAGCTGCCAAGTAGACAGTAATATGTGAGTCATTTAGCTGCCAAGTAGACAGTAATATGTGAGTCGTTTAGCTGCCAAGTAGACAGTAATATGAGAGTCGTTTAGCTGCCAAGTAGACAGTAATATGTGAGTCGTTTAGCTGCCAAGTAGACAGTAATATGTGAGTCATTTAGCCACCAAGTAGACATTAATATGAGAGTCGTTTAGCTGCCAAGTAGACAGTAATATGAGAGTCGTTTAGCTGCCAAGTAGACAGTAATATGAGAGTCGTTTAGCTGCCAAGTAGACAGTAATATGAGAGTCATTTAGCTGCCAAGTAGACAGTAATATGTGAGTCATTTAGCTGCCAAGTAGACAGTAATATGTGAGTCATTTAGCCACCAAGTAGACGGTAATATGTGAGTCATTTAGCCACCAAGTAGACAGTAATATGTGAGTCATTTAGCCACCAAGTAGACAGTAATATGTGAGTCATTTAGCTGCCAAGTAGACAGTAATATGTGAGTCATTTAGCTGCATGATGGCCTGTCATATGTAGTTTATTTGGCAGCAAACTATCCAGAAATAGTTTGCTGTTTAATTAGAAAGTGGAAAGTAGAAGTGAATTAAGTGGCAATGACGTTGGACAAAGTGCTTATGCGCCAATAAGCTACTCCCAAGTTGAACCCAGTACTTTCCGCAAGTATGGCGGATGTGATAACCACTAATCTACTAATCATGCGTAATTCTGTGAAGAAACAACGCAAGTGAACGCAAGAAGCATTATTGCAACAACCCCCAACCCCACATGTTGTCTTTTCATCCCACCACGCTTGCCCACAGATTTTTCGACCCCAGCGGGGTTCATTCGTCCTGCTCATTGATGGCACATGATCGATGACGTGAATTATATATAAAGATTCTTACAATGCTGTGTCCCAATCTACATATTGTCCTTCTCTACTTTTGCTTTTTTGTTTTCATAACGATCTTTGGAGGTAGCATGGAGTCAAAGTTACAAAAACAAATATAATTTAACTCGACCGAGCAATATCTCTTTGCGCATGTCAGGTAAGTCAATGGCGGATCGGGATGTTTAACATGAGCAAACAATACAAAAATAACTAGGGGTCTCGGTACCACGTTGTCTCGTTATGAAATACTGCATGGCCATGCACCTCAAGAAATATAATTCTGTTGACATTACTATTTATCGCTATAGAATCTTTACCGAATTAGATCAAGTCCTTATAAAGCCCTCTCTCCCACTTTCCACTATGTCTCTCTCTCTCTCTCTCTCTCTCTCTCTCTCTCTGCCTCTCCACCCTTCTTTGTGTGGATCAGGTTATTTTAGTCCTGCACTTCAACAGCCAACAAGCCATCTTAGACGATCAATGCCAAAGATTCTTTCAAAGTTTCTCAGAGATTTAGAATTGACATTTTCCTTTGATCACTGCAGATGGATGGGCACGAGTTTACTTAATATACATGATGGCCAACTTCATGGTTTTATTTTTAAATCCATTTACAAAGAGTTTATCTCTTTAAAAAAACACCATCTGCAGATTAACTAATGGCCACCGTTAAGGTTTTATTTGTAGTTCATTTACAAAGACATACCCATAAACGAACCGTAATTTCATGTTTCATGGTATGAATTATTTTTCTTTGGTTTGTTTGGGTGCGGTAGGGTGCGCTAAGGTGCGGTAGGGTGCGGCAGGCAGCAGATTAAAATAATGAAGCTGACGTTCATGAGTTATAACGTTAGACTCCCCGGAGAAGCTCACAGATGTGAATGCTAACTCAACACTCAACAAATGTCCTTGACCCGTATAGGATTGAAATTAACACCACTGAAATGATGATTTCAAACATATATACGCTACTGTTTTCTAATTATTCAAGTTATTTTTAGCGTATTTTCGAAATGTCGAAATCGCTATTGCACCCGTTTTGTCCGTCCGTCCGTCCGTCATCACCCTTGATCACAGCATCCATAAGTCCTAGACCCATGATGTATATATGTTTTTTGTATGCCCTGACCTGCCATTTGTGCATCAACACTCAGTTACTCGATCCGTTAAAAAAACCCCGTTAAAACTACCAAAAAATATTTCGAATCGAGAGGTAACACTAGCGCAGGGAACGGCCGCCATTGCCGGAAGTCGAATGCATAATCCTTCAAGCATTGAAGAGTGGTGCGAAAGGGTGCAAAAGAATTAGTTGTTTTTTTTAGTTGACGTCATTAGAATATGTGTAAAAGTTTAGAGAGTTTTACGTCATCATTTGTGGTGACTTGTAGTTGGATTAAAGAGAAAATATTTTTTTTTAAATGTAAAGAAATGACTTTTAAATTAAAAAAATGTCAGGTATATTCATTACACAAGAAAATTAATAAAAATATGTCTAAAATCTAAACACAATTACTGATAACTACATAATTCTGATATCTAACATAAGTACTGATACATAATACGAAAATGCGCTAACACGTCCTGAATTCCAATAGGTACCAGGCTTAACATGATTTTTTTTCCTTTGTGGGCATTTATTTGTGTATTCTCTGCAATTTTCGAATGTATTGTTATTTGTAACTATAACCTAGCTTGAGGATGGCGGATATGGCCCTTTTGTCCCCATTTAGTCCTGGGGTAAGTGGCTCCATCGTAAATGAATTGTGCAATGTACACATATTGTACCTATTCATCACTTTACTATTTCACCCACTCCCCCCCACCCAACGATCCATTCCTATCTCACCCACCAAAAGACTGACCGAAAAATCCATCGGCGATTGTAGACAGGGAAGAGGACATTAATTAAGTCCAAGAAAAGCTCCGATCAGTGTCACTGTGATGGTAACAGATTTATTTACACACTTTCTTTCTCTGTAGTTGGGCTGTGGGTTGATATAGTGGTAATGTCATTTCACGGTTTGGGGTGGGGATGATACAATATGCAACATTTGGTGTGACTAAAAGCGCATGTTAAAGGGATACGAATTGTGGTCTTCAAGAGGCGTAGTTCACATTTTGGCTGCTAAAATTAGAGAGAAAAAAAAAAACAAGCAACAACCACACCTTGAGACATTCCAAAAATCATTGTATCTAACGCTTCTTATGCTCTAGAGACTATTTTATCCGCTCTCTCCGCCCCTCCCCCCTCCCCCTGCTTTTTCTGATATAGATAATTAGTACCTGGATCTAAAAGGGGCAGATATCAATTAAAATGCGTCACTCGTAGCGTCTATCGCCCGATAACTCACCGAGGGAGAAAATACCCCCGCCCCCACCCCCAGGTCCTCCAGCCGTTGCCCGGCAACGCGTGGCGATAAAATTCCCGTCATATTTCTTGGCATCTCCATCCGATTTCAGTGCTCGTTATGTCAGTAATTAAATTGATTATCTCCTCTTAGTTTTGTTTTCTGCCACTCTGGAGCCGTCGTCGGGGCTTAAAATATAAATTGAGTACCTCATGATCCCCAACAGTTCACCTCCGACACACTTCATCCTAAGTGATCCTTGAGTTTTCTGTAACATATTTTTAACATTTGAAATAAAGCAACAACTCAAGACGGAGAACTCTTTGTTGACAATTACACTTCTTTTGCATATTATGTACTCCCCTTGTCGAATCGGCGCATTTTGTTGAAGATGTTCGCGTGAATTGAGTTTAATTTTAACTACAGTCCAGACAAGGTGCTTAACAATACCTGTAAGCTTAGAGAGTATAAATGTCATAGAGCGTTTTTTTTTTTTTTAAAAATTGGAGAAATGTCGTCATGTATTCGGCCGAGAAATTTACTGATAATTCAATGAGTTGCAATAGGAGACAAAGATATTTNGGGGGCAAGAAAACTGGAAAATCTTCTATCACGAGAAATAAAGAAAACAAAAATTCCATAGTTATAGTTACAGATAAATTGTCAGTCATTACCATTAGGTGCTCTCTCAAACCCATGTGCGATCATACTGAAAAACAATAACATGGATGATTGCTCCAGAATTAGTTTTTTTGGTGGAGGTTGGGGTGGGGATGGGGTATTAAGGAAGGGGTGGGCTTCAAATTAACACATCCTACATCAAAGATCACTTCTATCCAATTTAACATTTTTAGGTATTGATTTCCATAAATCACTGTTTCTTAATATTTGTATATTGTTAAAATAATTAGACACAAGACGACCCGCGTCGTAGCATACGCCGCTAATGAGTTAGTGACGGGTGAAGAGACTGCCTGAAAAACACACTTGGGTGGGTTTGGGCAAACGAATGTGAGTAAATGAAAAGAAGGACCTTTGGAGAGAGCAACATACAATTTTCCATGACTGAAAACAAGTTATGGAAGATACAGACATATCTTTTTGAACGTTTGACCTTGTCTTTATTTATTGCCATGGCAAAGGCTAATCTAATAGGGAATTGTCTGCGCGTAAAGGTAAAGGGCACGAAACAAAGCTTACAGTCGTGTTGCGAGGTCATGTTCGAAAAGAAAGTGGGAAATGAACGGGCACAAATACAAACATTTAAAAAAAAACAAAAAACAATGTCTTAGCTGGGGATTGAACCTACGCCCTTCCGCGTGTTAGGCGTATGTAATAACCACTACACTACTAAAAACATGCTAATCTGTGGTACTGAAAGAATAGAGTAATTGACCTCAATTGAACGCATTGTTGATCTCGATTACCCCCACCCTGTGCACTACCTTCTCTTGACAGCTGATTGGTCGGTAGGGTTAGACAGCTTGCTTGGTGTCCGGCATGGTTGAACCCTGAGGAGAATTATATATATATATATAGATATGGAACTGCCCCACAAGATTCATTCCTTTAGCTAATTCTGGTAAAACAGTGTAGCGTAGCATCGTCTTGAACAGACACAAACATTCCTGTTTTGGAGCAAACCCCAAAATCAAATAATGTCCGTCCACCCTGACGTTTAATGACCATAATTTTCTAACTGGTCAGCCTAGAATTCGTGACGTCCACCACCCCTCCCCCAATCCTCGATCCTTGATAATTGCATGTTTAAAACACGAACCAAGTGGTGGCGATTTGGGGGGTGGTGGGTTAAGGTGGATAAATTAACCCTGGGACGAGCGAGAAATAAATGGCATTCAATCAGTCACGGCGTGGTGCCCTCCCCTTTCAACAGTCCCGAATAGTTCGTTCCTCGTGTATGACAATCTCATTACTTTGGATTATCTCTTAGCAGTGGTTCTCAATACGCTATCGAAAAAATCAGTCTTTTTTTTTTACATGAAGAACATATAATATTCTTATGTTTTTTTGTTTTTTTTAAAAAATTAAGAATAAACAAATTTGTATGCATATTTATACGATATATATATATATGTGTGTGTGTGAGTGAGTGTGTGTGTGTGTGGGTGTGTGTGTGTGTGTGTTTTTAATTTTTTTATTTTTTATTTATATGATTTTGCATATAAATAATCGTAAGTTTAGAGCATGGACTTTAACAATAATTATTTTATGAAACAATGATAAAAAAAGTTTAAAATTACGTATTAAGTAAAAATCTTAGAAACACTAACTTTCCCTTTTTTCTAACTTAGACGTAAGTCTTGTGAGTCAAAATCTTTATTTGAAAACATCTTATAAACTATTTGTAATTTTTTTAGTCTGAATTAGTTTGACTGCCTATTAATTATAAAAAAAAGAATGATCATAACAAATCCAGGGAAAAAATGATGGCGAAAAAAAAAAACAAGGACCAAAAGAAAATAAACAAATCAAACAAATATGAGGTACTCTCCTGTTTCCTCGAAGATTGTTTGATTTTGTTGAAGGACGGCGGTCCAGCATTTTCTGACCCAGTCTATCAGAGACGACAGAACTCATCTCAATCTATCTTAACTAGTCTGTCAACCGTATTTGTTGGCCTATAATTTTCCGAACCAGTTGGTCCGAAGAGTGTCACTGTTGGCGGAAAGAAATGGTTCCCAAAGAAACTACTGGGTGATGAAATTAAACCAAGCTTGGATTTTTTTTGTGNGGGGGGGTAGGGGGTTGTTTTGAGCTGGGGGGTGAGTTCGGGATTATCTTCTTTGGGATTTCATTGAGGGTTTCCTTGTTATATCAGAATATTTTTTTTGTGTCACACTTTTTATTTAACTTATTTTCTTTCAATAAATGTTCACAGAAAGAAGAAAAGAAAGTGTGTGTGTGGGGGAGGGGGGGAACACGGGACAACCTCTGCCTTTTTAAAACTTTTTATAGTGTGCTGGCGATTTGCTTATAAACTACATTTGCTATAAAAGGATGGGGTAAGGGTGGTGTTTATTTTTTCCTAAAATTTATTATGAAGCATGTAATGCTTCACTCTAAAGGTCAAATGTTCTAATACGATGGGCGGCATTATCGTTTTCCTGCCACTCGTTTAAATTTAAGGTTTCACATTTGAAATGTTTTAGTGTAATTTAAAAAAAATAACATGTATTATTTACAGATCTTTCAAAATAAACAGCGTACCATTGGAACGAAAAACAAGAATATTTTATTTTTGATTTAAGGCGTTGGCTTCTCACGGTCTTTGGTTCACTTGTTCATTTTAAAAAGCTGTGTTAGAAACGAATTTTTACACGCGGGGCATGGATTATCCATTAGCAATTCTGCATACACATCAGTAATCCACCAAACCCTCGCTATTAACCTCGATGTACCACGTGTATGACCATAACTGTATTTGACGTTTAATTAATCAGTGATACTCCAGCGCAGATTTCTCTGATTTAAGTCATGAAAGCTTTCTGTGTTCTAAGAGACAAGAGACAAGATCTAGACACCATAGTCCGGGTATTCTTTCCACACAACTCCCATCGTAATTAATCCGGGAAAGTCTTTGAGCCTATCGGATGGCAGAAAACTATATCCGACTGACAGGACCGTCTTCATAAGCCACTGATCCTCTCTTCTTGCGTAGAGAGTGGTATTCATCTCAGCCTTTAGATTCTCTTCGTTTTCATTTCCGCCCGCCCTACAAATATGATCAACTCATCATTGTAGTTTGGTAGCTACGGGAGTTTACGATACGGTCTTAGATACAGGGTTAAAGTCATCGAGGCTTACATTTTCTCGGAGAACAGTTAGTTGTGGTTGAAATTCATAATACAGATTTTTTTTTGTGTGTGTTATTTTATTTTACAAGGTAATAATTATATTGTTTAAAAGAAAAATACCTAGCATTAGGGTTTTTTTTTTGAAGTATAATCACGCTTTGTCATTTCTGATTGAAAACAAATGTTTTTGTTTGTTGTTATTGACGTACATGGAGGTGTTTCGGAGTTCAATAATAAATGATTGTTTCTATTTATAGCCCATACTTTGTCTTAGCTGGGACATTTGTTGGTTTCTAGACATGCGCATACATAAATGAGATTTTAAATGTTTGGTCGTTTTTAATCGCACATTTTTTATTACACGTTCTTGTTCTTTTTCTGATTTATGTACACACGTGTTTGTATTTGATGTGTACATATAGTTGTTCAGATCTGATTTAACCTCATAAAGGTTGTTTCTGAGTTGTACGTAATTGGGCTTAACTGATTCATGTATGTAGTCTATCATTGTTTTAATACATGTATCTACTTTGTTGACTCTGATATACCTACTTGGTTGTTTCTGAGTCAATTGCATACTTTGATGTTTCTTTTTTGTTGTTGTTGTTGTTGTTGCTGCCTGTTTGTACACACATAACTGTTTCTGAATAATGCCTGTACTTGCTAATCTCTGAGTCACAAAGACAGTGTCTTCCTCCCTTCATTTCTCTACGGTGTTCCATTCCCTCCAGCCACCAGATGGCGCTATATTCTGTTCTTTTAGTCTCCCACAAATCAAAGCGACGTAAACGTCTTCCGGTGGGCATCAGACACAGAGCCAGATCCCCGCCGTTAGACCAACAATGGCGGCATCTTTCACCTATCAACAACAGGAGCCTAGCGCCGTCTGAGGTTGGCGGACTGACAAAACATCACAAAAGTAGGCTGTCAATGGCCGCCATTCTTTCCAGCTCTCACGGGAATTTCCACTGGCGCATCTGGATTTACTTTTAAAATATAGTGTAATATGGAGAATAATGACTCATCTGATGAGTAGGAAATACATTTTATGTTGTTGTCACCATCATTGGACATTACGATACGGCTGGGAACAGGGAAATTGAAGGAGGGTATAACGATTAAATATTGCGCAATTGTATTGCTTGGTATAAAAGAAATGTTTCTGATAATGGTTTTCCATATGAGAGGGGTTGGGCGGAAATTTTAATCGATCACCCAATGATCCAATTGGAGGGGGGGGGGTAAAATTTTGGCTAAAAGACCGTTTTATGGAAAAATGGCTGGCGGGCTGGGAAACTTGTAACACGACATAATGCCGCGATCGCGCAAGCGAGCTCCTTGGTGGGAGCTGCCTCGTAGCTGCCAGTCCCTCATCACGCAGATGCGGACTGGACATTTTCTAAGAAACACCTACCTGCACGGGTTAGACAACCCGGCCGTCGTTTATGTGGTATGGCCGAGGAGACAGTGGTACATCTGCTGACCGATTGCTCTGCGGCTATTGGGGACGTGGACGGGTCAGGCAGCACACTCACTGTGGAGGAATATCTCCATGGCGATGCTCACCGTTGGTATTGTAGGCCGGGCTATAATAGTTTAAGTGACTCAGAACTACATTGAGAATATCAACCTTCAACTGTATAAAATATGTGCCTTTAATATCGGATATTTTCAGCCCAAAAAGCTTTACTTGTTAGTGTTACAGTGTTACTTACTTTAACTCGGCCGATGCTACTCGTAAACGCGTGTGATAAATACCAGTTGTGGGGACCCAAAGCTACCATTGGCAATCTATTTTCACTAATGCGACTTTATACTAAAATAAAACGTCCTGAGCAAATTTTAAAATCTTGACAAGGCTGACTTATATTCATAAAAGCTCTCTCTCTCTCTCTCTCTCTCTCTCTCTCTCTCTCTCTCTCTCTCACTATCTCTCTCTCTCTCTTTCTCTATCTCTCTCTCTCTCTCTCTCTCTCTAGATATATANAAGGGAAAGCCCTCACTCACTCACTGACTGACTGACTCACTGATTTATCACTAATTCTCCAATTTGCCGTGTAGGTAGAATCATGAAACTTTGGGAAGTTGTTGGGTACCCCTTGACTACGAAAATTGGCGAAAACGAATTTTGAAATCCTCACTCATGTGGGGCCGGGGGCCTAAAAACATTTTTTTTACCTACATCACTAATTCTCCAACTTCCCGTATAGGTAGAAGCATGAAACTTTGGGAAGTTGTTGGAGACACTCTTACGACAAAAAATGGCGAAAAAAGAATTTTGAAATTCACACTCATGGGGGCCGGGGCCCCAAAACTGTTTTTCTGCTTATATAAGCTATATGCTAATTTAAAATCAATAATTCATCTATTTCCCGTGTAGGTAGAAGCATGAAACTTAAGAAATGTTTTGAGTACATGCTTCCAACGATAATTGGCAAAAGAGAATATTACATTTCCCACTCATGGGGGCTAGGGCCCCGAAAACGATTTTTTCATTAAATTAGCTATATAAACATTGAATATCTCCTTTTTTCCGAGTAGGTAGACTCATTTAATGTTGGGGAGTTTATATATACACTTTCATGATGCTAGCAGGTTAAATAATTTTTAAAATTTCTCTTACAGGGGGGATGGGGGCCCACATTTAAAAACTAAAAATCATTTCATTCACCATGTAGGTGGAGAGCGTGAAACTTTAGTAAGTTGTTGAGTTTAATCTCCCGATGATAATTGGCGAAGGAGAATGTTAAATGCCCACTCATAGAGGTAAGGTAGCCCCAAAAAAATGGGGCCCCAAAAACAATTTCTCCCCTTATATGAGCTATTTACAAATTGCAAATCAATAATTCTCCTGTTTCCCGTATAGTTTGAAGCATGAAACTTTGTAAATTTTTTGAGTACATGCTTCCGATGATAATTCACAAAAGAGAATTTTAAATTTCCCACTAATGGGGGCCGGGGCCCCAAAAACATTTTTTTCTTTATATAAGCTATACAAAAATTGAAAATCACTAATTCTCCTATTTCCCATATAGGTAGAAGCATGAAACTTTTGAAATTTTTTGAGTACAAGCTCCCGACAATTGGCAAAAAGAATGATAGAATTCCCTCTAATTAGGTACCGGTGGCCCAATTGTATTTTTTCTTATATTAAAAAAAACAAACAAATTGTCACTAATTCTCCAATTTTCCGTGTAGGTAGGAGCATGAAACTTTGGGTAATTGTTGAGTACCCTCTCAGGACAAATGTTGGTGTAAAAGAGTTTTGAAATACACACTCATGGGGGCCGGGACCCCAAAAACGTATTTTTTCTTATATGAGATTTATAAAAATCTCTTATTTCTCGAGGAGGTAGACTCATGAAACATTGGGGCATTGATAATTACACCTTCACGATGGTAGCAGATGAAAACATATTTTAAATTATCTCTTATTGGGGGCCGGGGGGCCAAATGTAGTTTCTTTTCTAATATAAACTATATAAAAAACTACACATAACTAATTCCCCCATTCTCCATTTAGGTAGAAGCATAAAACTTTGGGAAGTTGTTGAATACAATCTCCAGATGAAAGTTGGCGAAAGAGAATGATAAATTTCCACTCACAGGGGGCCGGGGGCCCAAATATAATTTTTTCTTATATTATAAACCGACTCATCACAAATTCCACAATTCATCGTGTAGGTTAAAATATAAAACTTTAGCAAGTTGTTGGGTACCCTCAAAACGACGAAAATTGGCGTAAAATAATTTTTAAATGCACGCTCATGAGGGCCTGGGCCCAAAAAAAACGTGTTTTTTTTCCTTATACGTGCTATAAAAATTTGAAAATCAATAATTCTCCTATTTTCCAAATAGGCAAAGGCATGAAACTTTGGGGGTTTGTTAACTACACTTCCACGATGGTACAGGTGAACAATTATTTAAAACATTCTTTACTGTGGTCTGGGAGGCCAAAATGTAGATTTTACCTAATATTAACTATATAAAAATCCCTAATTCTCCCATTCCCTATGTAGGTAGAAGCATAAAACTTTAGGAAGTTGTTGGGTACCCTTTCGCGACAAAAAATTAGCGTAATATAATTTTAAAATTCACACTCATTGGGGCCGGGACTTCAAAAACGTGTTTTTTCCAAATATGTGCTATATACAAATTGAAAAGCACTATTTTTCCTATTTCCCAAATAGGTAACGCATAAAACGTTGGGGATTTTTAAAATACACTTCCACGATGGCAGCAGGTGAAATAATATTTAAATTATTCCTTGGTGGGCGCTGGGGGCCAAAGTATAGTTTTTTATGCATTCACTCACTAATCACTAATTCTCAATCTTCCCGCAGCAAAGCGCGGGCAAATTGCTAGTATACTAATAAAAGGGAAAGCCCTCACTGACTGACTGACTCACTCACTCACTCACTGATTCATCACTAATTCTCCAATTTTCCGTGTAGGTAAAATCATGAAACTTTGGGAAGTTGTTGGGTACCCTCTGACTACAAAAATTGGCGAAAAAGAATTTTGAAAATCTCACTCATGTGGCGCCGGGGGCCTAAAAACTTTTTTGCCTATATCACTAATTCTCCAACTTCCCGTATAGGTAGAAGCATGAAACTTTAAGAAATTTTTGGAGACTTTCTTACGACAAAAAATGGCAAAATAGCATTTTGAAATTCACACTCATGGGGGCCGGGGCCCCAAAACTGTTTTTCTCCTTATATCAGCTATATGCTAATTGAAATCAATAATTCATCTATTTCCCGTGTAGGTAGAAGCATGAAACTTAAGAAATGTTTTGAGTACATGCTTCCAACGATAATTGGCAAAAGAGAATATTAAATTTCCCACTCATGGGGGCTGTGGCCCCGAAAACGATTTTTTCATTAAATGAGCTATACAGACATTGAAAATCACCAATTCTCCTATTTTCCGAGTAGGTAGACTCATCAAATGTTGGGGAGTTTATAAATACACTTTCATGATGCTAGCAGGTGAAATAATTTTTGAAATTTCTCTTACAGGGGGGCTGGGGGCCCAAATTTAAAAACTAAAAATCAATATTTCTTCTGTTCACCATGTAGGTGGAGAGCATGAAACTTTAGGAAGTTGTTGAGTTTAATCTCCCGATAATAATTGGCGAAAGAGAATGTTAAATGCCCACTCATAGAGGTACGGGAGCCCAAAAAAATGGGGCCCCATAAAAAAATGTCTCCCCTTATATGAGCTATTTACAAATTGCAACTCAATAATTATCCTGTTTCCCGTATAGTTTGAAACATGAAACTTTGTAAATTTTTTGAGTACATGCTTCCGATGATAATTCACAAAAGAGAATGTTAAATTTCCCACTAATGGGGGCCGGGGCCCCAAAAACATTTTTTCTTTATATGAGCTATACAAAAATTGAAAATCACTAATTCTCCTATTTCCCATATAGGTAGCAGCATGAAACTTTTGAAACTTTTTTAGTACAAGCTCCCGACTATTGGCAAAAAGAATGTTAGAATTCCGTCTAATTGGGTACCGGGGGCCCAAATATATTTTTTCTTATATTAAAAAAAAACGTATCACTAATTCTCCGTGTAGGTAGGAGCATGAAACTTTGGTTAATTGTTAAGTACCCTCTCAGGACAAATGTTAGTGTAAAAGAGTTTTGAAATTCACACTCATGGGGGCCGGGACCCTAAAAACATATTTTTTTTCTTATATGAGATTTATCAAAATTGAAAATCACTGATTCTCTTATTTCTCGAGTAGGTAGACTCATGAAACGTTGGGGAATTGATAATTACACTTTCACGATGGTAGCAGATGAAAACATATTTTAAAATATCTCTTACTGGGGGCCGGGGGCCAAATGTAGTTTCTTTCCTAATATAAACTATATAAAAACTACACATAACTAATCCCCCATTCTCCATTTAGTTAGAAGAAAAAAACTCTCGGAAGTTGTTGAGTACAATCTCCAGATGAAAGTTGGCGAAAGATAATGATAAATTTCCACTCACAGGGGGCCGGGGGCCCAAA
>MUZC01000125.1:793891-833867 GCA_002072015.1 Radix auricularia
TTTTCCTTATACGTGCTATAAAAATTTGAAAATCAATAATTCTCCTATTTTCCAAATAGGCAAACGCATGAAACTTTGGGGGTTTATTAACTACACTTCCACGATGGTAGCAGGTGAATAACTATTTAAAACATTCTTTACTGTGGGCTGGGAGGCCAAAATATAGTTTTTCCCTAATATTAACTATATAAAAATCCCTAATTCTTTTATTCCCTATGTAGGTAGAAGCATAAAACTTTAATAAGTTGTTGGGTACCCTTTCGCGACAACAATTAGCGTAATATCATTTTAAAATTCACACTCATTGGGGCCGGGACCTCAAAAACGTGTTTTTTCCCAAATATGTGCTATATACAAATTTAAAAGCACTATTTTTCCTATTTCCCAAATAGGTAACGCATAAAACGTTGGGCATTTTTTAAATACACTTTCACGATGGCAGCAAAATATTCTTTTGTGGGCGCTGGGGGCCAAAATATAGTTTTTTTATGCACTCACTCACTTATCACTAATACTCCATCTTCCCGCAGCTAAGCGCGGGCAAATTGCTAGTATACTAATAAAAGGGAAAGCCCTGACTGACTGACTGACTCACTGATTCATCACTAATTCTCCAACTTCCCGTGTAGGTAGAAGCATGAAACTTTGGGAAGTTGTTGGGTACCCTCTCACGACGAAAATTGGCGAAAAAGAATTTTTAAAATCTCGCTCATGTGGGGCCGGGGGCCCAAAAGCTTTTTTTCTGCATCACTAATTCTTCAACTTCCCGTGTAGAAAGAAGCATGAAACTTTGGGAAGTTGTTGGATACCCCCTCATTACGTAAATTGGCGAAAAAGAATTTTTTAAATCTCGCTCATGTGGGGCAAGGGGCCCAAAAACTGTTTTTACTAAATTTCTAATTCTTCAACTTCCCGTGTAGGTAGAATCATGAAACTTTGGGAAGTTGTTGGGTACCCACTATCTACGCAAATTGGTGAAAAATAATTTTTTAAATCTTGTTCATGTGGGGCCGGGGGCCCAAAAAGTTTTTTCCTTATATGGGCCCTATAAAAATTGAAAATCACAATTTTTCTTATTTACCGTGTAGGTAGAAGTATAAAACTTTGGAATTTTTTTAGTATATGCTCTCGACGATAATTTGAAAAAAAAAAATCCGACTCATGGGGGCCGGGGCCCATAAAACTTTTTTTTCCTTACATGAGCTATGAAAAAAAAAATAAAAATCACCAATTCTCCCATTTCCCGTAAAGGTAGAAGCACGAAGCTTTGGAAATGTTTTAAGCACACGCTTTCGGCACAAATTGGCCATATTTTCAAAAATAAATTCCCTCTCATGGGGCGCCGGGAGCCCAAATATAGCTTTTCTTATATTAAAAACCGACTGATCACTAATTCTCTCTCTATATATATATATATGCATATTAAGATTGGCCAAACTTGTAAAAACAAAAATAACCACCATTGGTCACCATGTTTGAAATCTCGCAGCCTCTCCACGCCCACAATCCCATCCACCGACACCCCCCCCCCCCAACCCCGTGAATCCTATTTGCTGTACTCTGTTATCTCGGCTCATATTCGTGTTTGCCCGCCACACACCCATGTCCAGCTCTCAGCGGCAAACTGATCAGCTATCGTCAAAGATAACCCCAAAGTTCTGACCCCACCGCCCCCATCCCCTCGTGACGGCTTGTTTTTCCTACCCGGTTCCAGTCCGGAGTCTAATATCAAATAACCACCTTCCAAACCAGCGGCGTGACGCCAGTCTGGGGCCTAAAGGAGAGGACGGCGGTGTAAGGGAACGGTTACTGAATTTTTTATTTATTTTTTTATTTTATTATTTATTTTTTTTTTTTGGGGGGGAGCACGTCAAATCTATCGAGACGTTTATGAACTGGCCTGTGTGATCTATGATTCTCGCAAGTGTGTTTACCCTTTATCTTCTCCAATCTATGACCCCCCGGACCCCAGGAGTTATCCCGCTTGTTTGCCGAGGCAGAGTAAAGACGGGAATTCTATATCTACTGATTTATTACCTCCCCTTTTACGGACTTGTCAATCATTGTTATTTTTCCAACCCTTTGGGTAGGTGACGAAATACTGAAGATTTATTCTTTGAAGACCCAATATTTCATTTATTTTAATGGCATGACATTTTCACCGACGACAGCGCTCGGCCACGTCATTTTAAACTATAAATCGGATCCGAGTGAAACAAAAATTGTAATTCCATTTGACAGCAAAACACAGAGAAACTGGGAAATGTGATGGAAGGGGCGTGCCTCTTTTCAATCAAGTTACATTTGCCATCCCCACGTGTCTGTTAACTTTAGGATGCGTGTTGAAGTTATTATTTATAAATGAAAAGATACATTCTTGACCCTTATCTTGATCGTCTAGTTTTAGGTCTAGTAATTTGTTTGTGAAATGTTTATGACTATTCTAGCATCAAAACGAGTTGACAAGGTTCTTCTATTGGGCTCTAAACCACAACGCTCTCGGCTGTTTGATTGACTGGCGTGAAATGGGAGGGGGATGGGGTTGCGGATACCAACATTTTTAGATGTATCTTTGATTTGTTGTGTTAAGGAAGTTAATTCATTTCGTATTTAGATGTCATTGTTTACTGGTTGGTTAATCTGTTAGAGCTTTAACGTGTTTGAATTGAGTTTGCGGAACAAGGATAATGTGATTTTTCTTTTTTTTTTTTTTGTCATAATTTATAGTTCTTCATTTTGTAAATATACATCAATTTTATACACATTTTTTTATTGTCGTCGAGGGAGGGGACAATTAGGAGGCGGATATTACTCAACTTTTAAATGTATATATATAATGTTACAAAAAAATTAGATTTGACCTACATCTTTTATTGTGAGGTGAAAAAACTCCGTTGAATAGACTTTGACTAAATGTTAAAAACACATGCCAGATGCAAATTTAAAGTTTAAATTAATAGTTTATTTTTAATTTCAGTTTCATTACTTCTCTCGCTTAGTAACTCTTAAAATAAACCTTTGTGTTTTCTTAGAAATACATTAAAATTGGGCGTGGTTTTATTTCTGCAGTTTCTTAAAGATAAATATTGATTTAAAAAATACCAGTTAATAAAACTAAAAATAAATATCTAAAATAGTAGAAATGAAGTTTCCACAGGTAATAATACAATGGTCAAATAGTAGACTGGTCAAAGACTTTTAAAAAAAAAAATTCCGAGAAGATTGGAGAGATGAAAAGACAGAAGAGTCAACACTCCTTATAATTTACTGCTGCTGAACCTGTTTAACCAAATATAAGAATTAAGTCATACAAATGCGACCCAGTGCTTTGGTAAATTCACATTTTTTAAGTATACCAGGTAATCTCATTAGGAATTCTATTGTCGATTAAATTTAGAAACATCCCATTGACAAGACCATTAGGAAACACTGTCGACGTCCATTGATTTTTGCCATTCACAAGAATGTCATCAGTTCAGACAAGATTTTTTATGTTTTTTTTTAAATGTTATTTTTGATCCCAAGTCAGTTCGTATCCATATTTAGACTCTTTTCAAACCTCGTATTGAGCTGACTCCAACCACGAGCCAGTTCGGAGCCAGTAGTCAATTGAGGTTAGAGGAGTCGTGGAGTCGGATTCGTAGTTGGGCTAAACATTCAATGACAGCCCTTGACAATGACATCTCGTGACTTAAAGAAGCAATGAGTTTATTTGAAGGCCCCGTGGCAGATGAACTTAATAGCGTGACTGCCAGAGGCATGAATGTTAAATGTACGCGGGTTCCATTCAAGGTACCACAACAGATGGGAGTAGTATTGAGTGACTAATTCAACTCCAATTAAACTGTCAAAAGAGCAACGAGGACAAGATGAAAAACTCCGTACATTTTTATTTTGTTTCAAGATTCCTAGCCAGGCGCGAACGAA
The DNA here is from genome assembly GCA_002072015.1 of Radix auricularia. NCBI lineage: Eukaryota > Metazoa > Mollusca > Gastropoda > Lymnaeidae > Radix > Radix auricularia. The sequence goes on from MUZC01000125.1 coordinate 797,819, forward strand.
GATTGTAAACTGTAATAATTGATTATTGTTTCATGGCGAAACTTGTTATAGTTTTCTATAAAGCTATTTCTTTTGCCGCTGTCAAACATTAGTTGTTCACTTACTATAACATCTAATGCGTCTTTTTCCACTTCAGTTTGGCAGCAAGCGAAGTTTTGAATAAACGGCTCGTTTTCTTTCCCTTCTGCTTTATACTTAAATATCGCTCTTGCTTCATGGGCTATATCAGAAATTAAAACAAAAAATAAAAACTCGAATGAGTATTTAAACGCAATTTCCAACAACGAATTTCAAATTTTTTTATTCAAGGGAAATCATTCCTGATAACATTAAAAGTCATTTAAAATCAATAATTCTAAAACTAAATAAAACACTTGCTATCTAAAAATTCCTACTACAATTACAGGAGCCAAATAAAAAAATTAGAGCTGTTATCGATTAAAATAAATTTAATCGTTAACTTTTGAAAAATTAATGATTAATTAATCGATAATTTTGTTAAATAGCTGAAAATAAAGATGCATGTCGTCATTAAACTAAAAATTTCAAGGGAAGTAATAAAAACAGACAATTGAATTTGTTTTTAAATTGAGTTAGGCCTATTATTAAAACAGAGTTAGAAATAAAAATAATTTAAATAACGCATTAAAGTTTCGGCACTTTGATGAAAATTTCAAATTAATTTAAAAGTAATACAGCTATATAGAAATTGTTTGATGATTAACAAAAACATAAAGTGGTTCAAAAGTAATGATTTTTTTCTATGACCTCATAATAACTTTTTTCACTATGTTGTTTTCCTTCCCATTTTGTGCCCTTTTATGGAATTTTTAAAAATGTCCATAACTTACGTATTTAATTTAATATAATTTTAAAATATAATATTGCTAGGAGATATATTTAAATATAAGCAGTTCAAAAGAATGTCAATGAATTTAAATTTTGTTATTGTTAATTAATTAAAAACAATTTAAAAAAAAAATCTTTGTCCTTATAAAATAGGTTATTTGAAAGTTTATAATTATAGAGTCCGCTTTTTAAATGGAGTAGTTTGTACGTAAAATAAAAACTGTTAATAATTATTAATTATTTATTAATAAATCGATTTTTAAAAAAACATTTCTTTAATTTTAATCACTGTTTTATCGATTAAAATAATTTTAATCGATAAAAATATTTACCGATTAATCGAGAAATTAATCAGTAATTTCCGCAGCCCTAAAAAAATATATTTGAAAAATTCCTTACCCAACTTTATTTTAAGTATTAATAGCTATTGTTGTTTGGTGTTTGTTTCAACATGATAAGCTGTTCTGGTTGCCGAGAAATTCACAAAGTACTAAAAAAAAAATTCCTTTTCAAAAATATATTTTTCATAAAATCCACTACATCTATAGCTTTTCGGGAAGAAACCAGGAAAGCCAACACTTAATCATCATTTAAAACTCTAGTAAGAATACAGGACTAAACACAAACCATAGAAATACATAGGACGCAATAATCTTCTGTACAGAAGGAGCGTCTGTAACATATAAGATCAGATAAGATAATTTTTTAGGCCCGTGCATATCCGAAGAATTACTGACAGAAGAGCAGGAAGGTTTAAGACCAGGTTGAAGCAAAGTCGAGCAGATCTTCAACTGACGCTTGCTCATCGAAAAACATCTACAGCACAAACGCGAACTCTATCACAACTTTATAGACTTCAAGAAAGCTTTTGATCGAGTATGGCACGAGGTACTTTAGAAAGTTATGAGAAATTTTAACATTGAAGAAGGGCTGGTAAAGATAATTGAAGAATTCTACAAACAGGCAAGCAGTGCAGTTGTATTTTAAGGCTCCGTAGAAAACTTTTTCAAAGCTACAATTGGAGTCGGTCAGTGCTACATTCTCTCACCAGTCTTGTTCAATATCTTCCTTGAAAAAATCATGCAAAAAGAAGTCAGTGATCACCACACATCCATCTCTATAGGCGGATGACCTCTATACAACCTAAGATTTGCTGATGACATGGATCTTCTGGCTGTGAGTAGTAAATAACTGGAGGATCTCACTAACAAACTTGCAGACAGAGCAAGTGCATATGGGATGGAAATCAGCTCAGAGAAAAGTAAGATATTGGTTTATACCTCAGCTTCTAATATGAAAAACATCGTAATGCTCCAACAACAGCTAGAGGAAGCACATAACTTTAAATATCTATAGGAGCCATTATATCTAGAGATTGTACCCGCGAAGCTGAAATTCGAGCTAGAACTGTGTCGACAATGGCAACGATGACAAAATTAATCACAATATGGAACAACAAAAGCATTAGCCTGCCAACAAAGCTCATACTCTACGGATCTCTCATTACAAACATCGTCCTTTATGGATGAGAGACCTTGATACTAATGGCAACCACAGAAAGCAAGCTGCTGGCATTTGAAAACGCATGTATGAGAAAAATTGACCAGATCACCTATTTAGAACACAAGACCACAGAATATGTCCGGGACATAATAAACTCTATTGCGGGTCGTCAAGAAACGCTTATAACAACAATTAAGAGAAGTAAGATGGCATGTTTCGTTATGTACTGTGACATGAGACCCTGAAAAGAATCATCCTTCAAGGTATTGTAGAGTGGGGCCGGCGAAGAGGTCGACAGCGGAAAAGCTGGCTTGACATCATAAAGCGATGGACAGGGATGCGATTGAGTGAATCATTGGCTGCCGCTCAAGACAAGCAAATGTGGATATGGTCATCTGTTGAAAAGTCCATGCGCCCCCCCCCCCCACGACCTTAATGGTGACGGGACTGATATTAAATACTACGTCACCAGTGCGTTGTGTTCGGGACATCTCCAAAAATCAACAGCAGGAATCTTCAGCAGATCGGTTATTTCATGCGGGAGATCGCCAACTGAATCAACTCATTACACTCCTCCCATCCCCACCTCCAAAATTTCTCTCTCTCTCTCTCTCTTTCTCTCTCAAAGTGAGAATAAGAAGAAGACAAAAAGAGAAGACTTTAGGATAGTGATGCCGAACCTGTTTGGGACCGCGTGCCCAAATTTAATTAAAACCTACTTTTATGTAGCAATGTGCCAACACAAAGTGCCAGCACAGTGCCGGCTGATGGGGCCCTGCGTGCCGTTTGTGGCACGCGTGGCATATGTTCGATATCACTGCTTTAGGATATCAACCAAAAGAAAAAAGTCCTATCCTGCCAGTTTACATGAAAAAGGTAAGGTCCAGTGATATTTTGAGTTCTGCATCCTAGGGATTCATATAGAAATTATACCATGCCATTGAACGAAAATATTTCAATTAGCTCTTTATGCTTCTTCACTTCTAGCTCGGATCTATTACGTTTTGATGCAAAATTTGTATGGATCATGGAATTACATAAACGGCCTGGAAGGAAAAAAAATGAGGTATATGCAAGTAAGTGGGTAACGCTACAAATTTTCTAGATTAATCTTCTAAGAAAGATCTTGTAATTAAGACAATAGGGACAAGAACACGTGACATCGATTTCCAAATAAAATTTAATCATTTATAGACCAGAACTATAAGAATCCATTTTAATTATTTTTAAATAAATAAAAACAATAGTAAAAGAAACAAGAAAAGAATATAATGCAAGTAATAATATTCTTAAATTAAGTTAACTTTGACCCCAATTTTTCACGGATCTTAGCTTGAGAATTAATTTCCTCCCGTCTCAGGATGACAAAATAAACCCAGAAACAAATAATATAAAAAGCATAACTAGTCATTTTGGGCTTTTTTTTCTTTAAAAAAGAATCCGAATTTGGTATATAATATAGGTTATTAACTTTCTGATGACGTCCTTTGGTTTCGGTTGTTGTTAGAGTTGATGTAGGTACTCACTAGGCTTGGGATTGATGTGTTTCATTCTGGTTTGATGTGTCTGATTCAGGTTTGATGAATTTGATTCGGGTTTGGTGTGTTTGATTCTCTTTTGGTGAGTTTGATTTGAGTTTGATGTGTTTCATTCGAGTTTGGTGTGTTTGATTCGGGTTGGTGTGTTTGATTCGGGTTTGGTGTGTTTGATTCGGGTTGGTGTGTTTGATTCGGGTTGGTGTGTTTGATTCGGGTTGGTGTGTTTGATTCGGGTTTGGTGTGTTTGATTGGGGTTGGTGTGTTTGATTCGGGTTTGGTGTGTTTGATTCGGGTTGGTGTGTTTGATTCGGGTTTGGTATGTTTGATTCGGGTTTGGTGTGTTTGATTCGGGTTTGGTATGTTTGATTCGGGTTGGTATGTGTTTGATTCGGGTTGGTATGTTTGATTCGGGTTGGTATATTTGATTCGGGTTTGGTATGTTTGATTCGGGTTTGGTATGTTTGATTCGGGTTTGGTATGTTTGATTCGGGTTTGGTATGTTTGATTCGGGTTTGGTATGTCTGATTCGGGTTTGGTGTGTTTGATTCGGGTTTGGTATGTTTGATTCGGGTTTGGTGTGTTTGATTCGGGTTTGGTATGTTTGATTCGGGTTTGGTATGTTTGATTCGGGTTTGGTATGTTTGATTAGGGTTTGGTATGTTTAATTCGGGTTTGGTATGTTTGATTCGGGTTTGGTATGTTTGATTCGGGTTTGGTATGTTTGATTCGGGTTTGGTATGTTTGATTCCGGTTTGGTGTGTTTGATTCGGGTTTGGTATGTTTGATTCGGGTTTGGTGTGTTTGATTCGGGTTTTGTGTGTTTGATTCGGGTTGGTATGTGTTTGATTCGGGTTTGGTATGTTTGATTCGGGTTTGGTATGTTTGATTCGGGTTTGGTATGTTTGATTCGGGTTTGGTATGTTTGATTCGGTTTTGGTATGTTTGATTCGGGTTTGGTGTGTTTGATTCGGGTTGGTATGTGTTTGATTCGGGTTTGGTATGTTTGATTCGGGTTTGGTATGTTTGATTCGGGTTTGGTATGTTTGATTCGGGTTAGGTATGTTTGATTCGGGTTTGGTGTGTTTGATTCGGGTTGGTATGTGTTTGATTCGGGTTGGTATGTTTGATTTGGGTTTGGTATGTTTGATTCGGGTTTGGTGTGTTTGATTCGGGTTGGTATGTGTTTGATTCGGGTTGGTATGTTTGATTCGGGTTGGTATGTTTGATTCGGGTTTGGTATGTTTGATTCGGGTTTGGTATGTTTGATTCGGGTTTGGTGTGTTTGATTCGGGTTTGATGTGTTTGATTCGGGTTGGTATGTTTGATTCGGGTTGGTGTGTTTGATTCGGGGTTGGTATGTTTGATTCGGGGTTGCAGTGTTTCGATTAGGGTTTGGTGTGTTTGATTCAAGTATGGTGTGTTTGGGTCAATTTTGAAGAAAAATGTTTTGTTCTAGTGTGGTGTGTTTAGTTGGGAGCTGCGGAAGCCACTCTCACAGCTTGAAGTGAAGAGAGACGAGTTAGGAGTAGGAGAAAGGTGGGGGGAAGAAGTGCAGGAGTCAACACCATAGTTCCATGAGAATGGACGGATGCCATGCCATATCAGCGTGTTGTGTTTGGCTTTAGTGAGTTAAGTTCGGGTTCGAATCAATTCATATCTCTAATCATATTGCTTTGCTGTCATGGTTATATAAAAAAAAAACATAGAAACTTTTACCTCGCGTTCTTCATGTTTATTTATGTATGTATCATTTAGAAATGATTGATTAGAGAGTTGTCATAATGATCACGTCACAGCTGAAATAGCTGGTGGCCTGGAATCACCCGTGGCTTGTAAATAAACACGCACCAGGTCGAGACACGGAGGTGCAGGGGCTGAGCTTGGCTTGTGGCTTATTGTAAGAGTTGGTGTGTACAACGTGTGGCGTTTAAATAACAGGTAACAAACAGGTCATAAACAAAATGCAGGTTGAAAATAGTTGTGGGGATAGTTGTTTTACCCTGAACGTAAAGTTAAGGCAATGAAGTTGTTCAGTCGTAGTGCGTGGTTTATATTTATCTTTACGTTCAGGGGCGTGAAAGGGTGAGGATTGGTTTGGAAGTTGTGGGGGGGGGGGTTGGGCGTTTAGCTTAAGGCGGCACACTTTTATTATTTTTTTTTTTAAATTAGAAACTGGAGAAATAATATCATGGGCTTCTTGTTGAGTAGGGTGCCCCAATCTTTACCCCCCTAAAACGAGACTAGATCAAGCAGCGTCACTGCCTTCACCACCACTTACTCCCACCCATTCCCCTTCATTAAGCCAAGAGTCGGTTGGTTAAAAGTGTAATAAATTGACAAGAATGAATAATGAGTTGCCATAAATTAAAGTGCATGGGGTATTCTTCGCTCTCGGCTCTGGGCGCTGCTAGTGAAATTTCACTTCAACTTTTTGCAAACATTACAGCACAGTAAGTCTCTCCTGCTGGTTTTTATGACTGGCAGTCAACAGATTTAAGACAAAGCGTAATGAAACATACAATCAAATCATTCTCTATGTGATGGTCGGTCTTTGAAAGGTTAAAGGAGAACTAACATAAATAATCTAGATGAAATTCCCAATGTTTAGATGGTAAGAGATTATTTAGAAGGCCGGACACTAGTTGTGTGCGTGGCATTTCATTTTGAAAAAAAATGCGTGATTTCAATATGTAAAACTAACGATTCTGTGGTGTTAAAAGATAGTTTATGTATGTGGGGGGAAGGGGGAATATTCCACGTTAGAGTACCAGGTTTGTTCGTACTAGTTATCATTCGTATATAGATAAAAGGTGTTACTCGAACACACGTATTGACTGGGATATTTGTTTTGTTTGTTTTTAGGTGTTTGTTTTGTTTTGTTTTTCTTTGTTTGTGTTTTGTTTTTTTGTTTTTTGTTTTTTTTTTGAGGGGAGGGGGGTTCAGCTGTCTATTTTCGGCAGGGTTTTTAGTAAGCTTGAAAAATATTTCTTGGTTCACAACTGATTCTCTATTAATGAAAATGCTCACCATTTTCAACATTGTGTCACTTCCTACCTTGGGATTAACACTACAGACTCCTTCCCCAACTTGAACATTATTCAGTTCTCACAATCATCTCCAATGCTGTTCTAAGTAACTTGTGACCAATTAGATGACTTACTCTTCTACAGTAACTCAGGGTAACTTTTTTGATTTTGTTAAAATATCTGTCTCTTCAGAGCTGCTAGAGATACGTTTAAAAAATTTAATCCATTATAACGTTTAACAATATAAATATCTGAACCCTTCATCCTCTTGCAGCTAAAGGTAAAGACAGGTCCTTCGCAACAGCTATGACTGCGAGACCCCCCTCCATTCCTCCCCACCCCCTACTCCGACCCGGGTAAAACAAAAAGAGATATCGATTTCTGCCCCCTAGTAGCTCTTTAATTGACGGACCTGCTGTTCAAACGCCGTGCATCGTACTGTACACTTGACAAACGCTCCGAACAAACAGACGGGCGAGAAGCTATCAATACATCCCTGCAACAGTTACAATAGGCGCGACCGCCAACGTAATACGGAGGTTTGGCAGTCGATGTGGTGCCGTTCAATAACGCTCTTGTACAATCTACAGTATCGCGCTCTATCAGTGGTTCCCCAATGTCAAAGGGTGGGTGATTATTTAAATCTTCCTATCACTTCAGTTGGTACAATTAAGAGCTTGTTTGAAAAGAAGCGCACATAGTACAATTTAAAACGAAAATCTTATCTTTTCTTATTATCAATTACATACGCTCCGTCTATACAGAAAAGTATTGCGTCCTACGCTGATCCATGGCTTATGTCTAATATTGCATGTTTATTAGAGTTTTAAAAGTAGATTAAGTTTTTGTTTTTCTTTGTTTACTCGGGCAATTCATTCCACGTCAGAATTCCAGACGAGAAGAGCGGGAATTTGTTTGTGCTTGTTCTTGTAAACGGAATAAGAAAAGTGTGTATGTCCCTTATATTATCTCAAGGTTTTATTACGCTACATTTGTTCCAGTATTTCCAAGTTATGTATTACTGCCCTATGTTATATTACTACTATGCTCTTTTTACTTCTATCCTCCAGCGTTTCTGAACATAATGCTTCAACTGTTTAAGATTTATTTTAAAAGACCCTTAAGAGAGTTTTCAGTTTCAAAGTTATGGCTGTCAATGTACAATAATGAAACAGCTGCGGGGCCAGTGAAACTGAACCGATGCACACAGACAGGGAATAATTCGTCAGCTCAACTAACTTCAGACATTAGAGAACAAAATAAACACTATATTTCATATCGTTACGGTGAAATACGGATGACGAGCGGCTGATAACTTCAACGGTAACCGGGTCGTTTACTTTGGGGGGAAAACTACCGAAAATAAAACTATATTAGTCCATGTGATTTTGTTCATAACAGCAATAATGTTAAGATATTCTAAACTACACAAAGAACTGGTACCTAGTTGCCTTCACATCGTTTTTGAGGTGTGCACAATATCAAGCAAGAAAGATGTTTCGATCTGTTCTAGTATTTGTGGTAGAGGTTGCACAAAAAATTATTATTTGCGTAACAAAGACAGACGAAGTTGTTTATGATGTTGAAACAAACGGAGAATTAAGAGTTGAAAAATAGAAATATAGCCAAATGTAATTTTTGGGTTAGTTAAGCGGGCAGAGCAGGGGCGGAAGTGGAAACGAAGGTCGAGGACACTGAATATTTCCCTTAGCGGAAGTGATGTTAAATCGAGTTTGCGAATGTCATTGCTAACAACAGCTGAAGGCTCATTGGAAATGAGGAGACAATCAAATTTTGATATTGATCAAGAATTAATGAGAATCGCAAAATGATGAATCTATGATAAAAAAAAAGAAGAAAAAAGTGTGTTTTTTTCCCTGTCACACAATGTTTGATTTTTTTATACCTAAAAAATCATGAAATTAGTTGAAGTTTAAAAGATAAATGACTTTTTTTTTCATTAGTGGCTGAAAAAATACGGTCGTTTTTCTGGTAAGTTTTATTACTTTTAAATACTAGGCTTTCCATAAGTCTTGTAAAGATTTGAATTGTTAAACGTGAACTTTTTAAAACAAATTTTACACGTAACCAACGGTAAAAAAAAGAGAGGGTGAGAGTATGTCTTAATTTGGAAGATTCAAGGAAGGCGACTTTATTCAATTGATTTTTTTTTTACAAAATAAATAAAATGTTTAACTCTATGAAATATGGCGAATTTAAATAAGTTTCAATGTCATAATAGTTAAATCTCATAAACTGCATCGTTGAAGTAGGTTATTTATTTTATTTCACACCAGACAGATATGATAACAATTTCATAATTATAGTTTCCCCCTCCCCACCCACGATTGACAGATAATTACAATGTAAATGTATATCAAGAACATCACATTTAGTTAACAGAAAGATTTGTTTTGATTTTTTTTTCCATTTGTTTGTTTTTTGTTTTTTTTTGTTTTTTTGTTGTTTTTTTTTGGGGGGGGGCGTGTTTGTGTATGCGGTCGTGTGTTAAAATTTGGTAAATGGAGGTGACCTGATATTTCAGCGTGTTCTCCCTTACAGACGGAAATCTTACGTGTTCTAATTACAAGCCATCCACTAAATGATAGTGACTAGAGGAGATTATCGACAAGGGGCCTCGGGATTTTTCTTCTTCTTTGTTTATCTTACATCAATCCTCCTGTAATCTTGGTTAAGTCCTGCTCTAGACTTCGGGACTTAGCGCTAACACGTCAACGCGGATGGTTTGAGAAATGCAAGAACCATGCAAGCCCCCCAACTTAGTGTTGTAGCACACAAAGAAAAACATTAATTGATGTTACGAGTTTTACGTCTTGCCAATAGTTTATGTGAGACATCAGAAAGAAAAGCGAGGTTAGTTTTTTTTTTTTTTCTATTCAAAGATCTACAGAGCGAAAGATTTCCCGTTCTTTGTAGCGGGCCTGGTACTGGCAAACAGTGTTAGACAATACCAGTAATTGGGTTACACGGAGTGGAGGAGTGGCGGTGGGCAGTGAAGCTGGACATAGTCCATTAGTCGATCATGTAGGCGATCGCGTTAAAAAAGAAACCCAGAAGACCCCGGACAGCGGAAAGATTACACCGAGAAGAGCGAGCAAACACAGGGACAAATGGTTATAGAGTTAATTAAACCATTGACTCAAGAACTGCTCTGTTAGCTTTACTTTGTACTGCTGTAAGGGTTTATTTGCTGCCTCCGAAAATGTCAACCATCAATTTAATGATGGTGTTTGGTGTAGTTATTAGGATAAGTAACTATTTGTAATTGGATATTTTACTTTTTTAAAAATTCGACAATGCTATGGTATTTTTAATCATATATTATAATATTTATGATTTTATAGAAACTATGGAGCTTGCCTTACGTACAATCACTTGCTACATTACGAACACACGTTTAGGAAATTAGCTTACTTCTTGAAAATGGCTTCGTCCCTTCATTCACGAGCAATGAATAGAAACACCCAAAACTTTGTTTTCTTCTCTCTTCCCATGAACCTACCGCTGAGCGCCCTTTTCCAACCCTATTATGGCGGCTAAACTCCAGAACTAGCAAATGTCCCGGCCACATCATCACTGCTGATGTTGCAAGACGACCGCCTGAGGTTGCCCTCGTCACGTCCCCAGAAATGCCCATGATTATAGCAGGGCAAGTGAATGTTAAGGACTTTGCACAGTCTCGCTAATTTGTTTACAAGGAAGGGATGAGTTGGCTGGGACCGGATGGAGCTCCTCGCAGCGTCCATTTGGCCCGGGCACCAGGGGGGGATGTTATTATCAGGGGCGTGGAGACAACACTCGTTTCTGGAAGGTCTTAGCCGCCGTCATTTCTTTTAATATGAAGATATATTTTGGCTTGAATACCCGCTGATGAGTTGTTGAGATGCTTTCACGGGTAGCAGAGTAGTCAAGTAGGCGTTTGAACCACGTTATTTACAGGGAAATTCATTTCGGAAAACAGAAATAATTTAATGAGACAGCACAACCGAAACTTTAATGGTGACATTTGCTGTCTATACTGTGACCAGTTCATTTATGACTGTATGAAGTGTTTATTCGTCTTTACCCAAAGTTCATCAGACAAGTTTAAGCTGTATATTTTTTAAAAGGACTTTGACTAGACAAAATAATGTAAAATTTATTGAAAGATTTTTATATAGGTAAAATTTAAAAAGTATATTTTTAACCATTTATTTAAAAGTTTTTTTTTGTTATAAACCTGGTTGATATGGTTGAAAATAAATATTTAATTAATATTAAAGAGTAAAAATTACAGTAAAAATGTATTTCAATCTTATTGACATAAACTCAAAAATTATATTTTCTTAAAAAAAAATTATATTAACTTTTAGAATGGCAAATAAATCAGAACGAACCTTTAAACACCCCGCCATTTCACTGGATGAAGAGAATAATAATTGCCATACATTTTTTAAAACTTAAATACTCTCAAAACTAGTAGATCTAGTACAATATATAATATGGATGTACTCTTTGTTCAACATTTTGATTTCGTTATTAGTCAAAAGTTATTCATATTGTAAATGTTATATTGATATTATTGCATTTATAATCTAACTCATTATTGTAAAATAATGATATGCGCTAAAAAGAAAAATCTTGTCCGCTTCTCTATGTATAACATCTTATGCTTGAGACAATAGCCCTTCATGCAATTTGTCATCTAAGTATAGAGACTTTATCCTTGGTAAGTGGGTCAACGAATCCACCCGTCCTCCTTGAGAGGATCCGCCTATGGTGGCGATGCATGTAATAGAATTAAATGATTTCTGATTCGCCCTCTCCGGGCCCTGACTCAGTAGCCAGATAATGGTCCTCTGTCTTCGTTAAGACGTTTTTGTTTAGGGTTACTTAGAGAGTATTGTCAGCTTTGAAATTCTTGTATTGGAGATTACTGTAACAGAGAATAAACCACGAAGCATTAACACATAACATTTTGAAAAATGCAAACAAAGTATTATTTGGTGTCTAATGTATTATTTGGTGTCTAATGTATTATTTGGTGTCTAATTTACTTTTTGGTGTCTAATGTATTATTTGGTGTCTAATGTATTATTTGGTGTCTAATGTATTATTTGGTGTCTAACGTATTATTTGGTGTCAAATGTATTATTTTGTGTCTAATCTATTATTTCCGTGTCACTCTAAGAAACCGTTATCCATTGTTTAGACTGCGGAAAAGAAAAGTACATTTAAATAATGTGTTCAAACTTTGAACCTATAGTTTCACTATGAAGTTCTTGAATTTGTTTATATTCTAATTTGAAAGCTCAATTAATATTATTTGGAAGGAACAGGGCCGCGTTAATTTGTTGGGTTTTTTTAAAAGAAAGAATTCTCTCTCTCTCTCTCTCTTCGTAACTCATGCTTTACTTCGTTTTATTTATAGTTGAAATAAAATAAGTTAGATAAAAAAAGATATGATTTAAGTTCTAATTTATTAGCAAAAGGCATTTGGTAACTTCTTTTGAAATTATTATTATTATTTTTTTTTGTTGCTCCGTTAATGCCTTTGTTTTTGTTCTGCTTGTCTGTCTCGATAGTATAGAGAAATAAATACACCAGCCTAAATCACCTTTTTAAAAATAATCTTGTGATGCTATTCTCTCCCCCCCTCCCCACGCCCCACGTCCACCTTAAAAATATTCATAGCTTTTCTTCAGACTGTATGGTTTACACAGTTACTAGAATGTTGAAATAATCAGTTATTTCTGTTATATTGGCAACAAAGTTGGACACTAATTATTAAGTTTTTTAAACATACACTACAATCTATTCCGTAATAGGTAATAATAGGACATTAAACAGCAACTCTTTGGCACTATTATTGATCTACGTAATTCAATGGGGTTCATGCAATGCAATATATCTGCCTTTAATGCTAAGAGGTTCCAAATACGCAATAGGTTACCAGAAATAATAGGTCGTGAAAGAAATGCAGTAGGGTGTTTAAAGGTGACAAGGTGTCAAAATGCAATTGGGTGCCAGGAATGTAATGGGTTGCCTGGAATGTAATGGGTTGCCTGGAATGTAATGGGTTGCTTGGAATATAATGGGTTGCCTGGAATGTAATGGGTTGCCTGGAATGTAATGGGTTGCCTGGAATGTAATGGGATGCTATCAATACTTTGATATACAAACTAGTCTTTCTTTTTTATTAGACTTTTTCTAAGTATCCGAAGTTCTGTCTAACCAGCGACTTTTCTGTCCTAATTAATTCTCTGGTCCGGCCACATCACTCACTCGCAGTGATCTCAACGTTTAGATAACCTCCCATTGTGTTGCTGTTATCGGTATTGAAAGCTATTCCCCACGTCTCCACCAGATATCTCGGTTTACAGCAAGTTTTTAAGAGAAACTCTCTACGGTGAGGTCTGCTTGAAGAGAATCCTCTTAATCCATAGCATCAGCTGTATCCCATTGGTGGCTGTTTGGTGGGCCGCGCTTGCATTTATGATTATACATAACATTATATTTAGAGTAAGTTTTAACATGTTATGACTACATCAGATTACATTTAGAGTCGTTTTAACTTATGTCGTGAGTACATCAGATTACATTAGGAGTATAGTTATTAAAAAAATTACAAAGGTTGAGTGTTACGTTGGGGGAGAGAGGATTTGGGGTAAGAGAGGGTGGGGTAGGGAAGGAGAGAGACAGGGGGAGATCGAGAGAGCATGGAGGAAGGGATGTTATCACTAACACGCCTTTGATCTCAGTCAAGTTTCAAATGTCAGACACTACCACAAAGACTTTTGTCGTTTCATTTCCTCTTGTCATAATAGTTTAAATATTATTTATGGCGTAGTCGTTGTCTGCGTGAGTCTAAGAGATCGGATTTCATTTAATAAACATCCGGAGTCTAGCTTATCACTCTCAGTATCATATGTTTCTGAATAACCTACAACGCGGCACTCATTTGATTAGCGTAGTATCGAATTCACTTGTTTGTGGTTAACTGCTGAGTATAATGTTTTGATGCGTTTACCATAAGCTAAATGGTTTGTCGTTAGAGGAATGAAATAAGGAAACACAAAGACCACTTGCTTTATATAATACAAATAGCAGTAGAATATAGACAGACCATGGGTGGCCAGACATGTAGTCACTAAAAGCAATTTTAAAATAGTTTTTTTAAATTGATGAGAGCCGCGTTTAGCCACTCAAAGCCATTAAGCCTGGCTTAAAAATATACTAGTAATCCTTATAACACGTCTTTCAAAATTTGTATGTGAGTCGCAAAGTAAACACTGTTGAACCGCATGCGGCTCTCTAGCCGAGGTTTGGTAAAGAAGTTAACGTTTATTATTATCGGCCGGTTTGTACCTCACAAATGACAATTAATGAGAATTAAGCTGTTTCAATATGTCTTGGCTATTTCCTAGACCTTTTGTTTGCTTAAAAAAAAAACAGATCCATATTTTGGTCCACTCAACGATCATGTAATAGATAGACTTTGGTCAAAATAACACACCTCTTGCAGATGCCTTACGGATAATCAGCTTTTCAACTAAATATTTTGTTCTACATACTGTGATAGGATAAAGAAAGTCAACGGCTGTTGCAATAGTTATCAACCTTTCAGCTCTGCTGTGTCACATAAATATTTCCACCGCACAAATGACTGGGAGATGTATGCAAGGATGTCGATGAAATCTAAGACATAAACTTTCACATGGCTCAAGAAAACAAATAAGAATTTACGTTTCTCTATTAAATGCCTCCATTCTAAGCCGGTAGGATATTCTGTCACCAGACAACAAGCTTAAGGGGCAAAAATCGAAACAGGAGTAATGAATCCCATTTACAAAAGGGTTTCTTTTCTCCCCTTATTTCCCCCACCACCTTTCTGTCCAAGCCCGCACTCTGTCTGCAGACAAGATCCCCAGAGCTCTGGAACAGAATATGATAGATAACGTTAAACGCTAATTGGAACCATTGCGAATATTGACGTTCATGCCTTACGGGGATAGCGTCCCTTGGTTTTTGTTGCAAATGTCGCACGTGAGCCGAGAAGCAGAAGCGGGGAAAATTCCCGAAGTAGCCTCGAACCCGAGGCTCGCCTGAAGTGGAAGTCTTGTCTCGGCACGGTTATTGTTCTTGTTTGGGATCAATTGTACACGGCATTTGTGCTCGTGTGAGACGTAAAAGTCAGGAGAATACGAGATCTTCTGAGACCTCAACTCGGAGCGAAGTACTATGAATATCGTGAAGACTTGGCTCACGTGTGCACAGAAAGCCACGCAGGCGTCCTCAGAGTACTGTAAGTTGAATAAGTAATTTTAAAAAAAAATCTTTAATGAGCATTTTCTTTTATAAGAGATGAAAAGCCAACAAAACAGAAGATACCTTAAATACAAGAGAAAAAACAACAAATTAATTCGAGGCTATGAATTTGATTTCACCCAAGTTGTGTTTAATTTTGTTTCTTTTCCTTGGCAGACAAAAGTAACTATAGAAACATATACAATTTAAACTTAAAATATTACCTTCGTTAATGCCATACTCTATTTGTTCTAAATTTTTATCATTCTCCTCTGGGCGAAAGCAAACAAATTATAATGGTTTACTATAGTCCCTTGTTATTTTATCATTAATCTGGAACTTGTGGTTACATGTGACAGAAGCGTGGCTCGGGGGAGGGCGCAGGTGTCTCCACACGCTAGGTTAGTGGCGGGTCATTGGATCGGCTTCTATATGTGGTTGTAACTAGAAAGATTGTATTTTTGTTGTAGAGGGGGAGGGGACGCCTCTGTCATTTGACGAACATTGACGTCATGTTGTATATGACGTTTTTACATGTTTATGGATGATTGTACGATTCTTATTTGCTCACTCTTAAAAAGGTAGAACCCGACATTGGAAAAAAAAAAACTATTGTGAATCCAGCACACATGATAAAACCTAAGAGATCTGGGATCCGTTATCTCCATCTTAAGTGTATTACACCGGTGCCCTGATATTCCACACGGGTAAAAAAATATACGTCTACATTCCATTAACAATCCGCCCTCTGTACAACCACAGCACGTTGTGTTTACGTTGAGGCAAATATCCTCCCAGCGTGAAATAAGCGCCGAATCCACCTCAAAAATCTAAATGACATTACGTGCGGGAACCGCGTGTACCTTAATGGAAGATTAACTCTTTCAACATGTTTCTTCATCACAGCTCGAGGAATGAATGGATGGAAAGGGTAGTCCATTGTGTCATTAGTGTTATTATAAGGTTTATAGAGACGGTAGTCCACTGTGTCATTAGCGTTATTATAAGGTTTATAGAGACGGTAGTCCATTGTTTCTTAAGCGTTATCAATTGGTGTTTATATGACGGTAGTATATTGTGTCATTAGCGCTCTTCGCAATATTCTTCTCTGTCCTTCTTCGATACGCATTCAAGGATAGCAGTGAGGGAATCTGGTTACATACCAGAGCGGATGGAGGATTTTTCAACACTGCCCGCCTCCGAGCCAAGACCAAAACGACGGATGTCCTAATTCGAGAGCTACTATTTGCGGATGATGCGGCATTAACAGCACATACAGAATCTGGTTTGCAACAACTCGTGTCAAGCTTCTCCAATGCCTGCAAAGAATTTGGTCTGCAAATCAGCTTGAAAAAGACAAACATCATGGCCCAAGACACTCGACCTCCTCCTACCATAAATATCGATAATGAAAACTTGGAGGTTGTGGACAGCTTCACCTACTTGGGATCCAAGGTCTCCAATACACTGTCCATTGAAGAAGAAATAAACAGCAGAATTGGCAAGGCAGCTGCAACAATGACTAAACTAAATAAGCGGGTCTGGCAAAACACCAAGCTAACGGAGAAAACCAAAATGTGCGTCTATCGAGCCTGTGTCATCAGTACACTACTATATGGGAGCGAGACATGGACCACTTATATATCACAAGAGCGCAAACTTAACAGCTTCCATTTGAGATGCCTGCGTCCATCCTTGGTATTAAATGGCAAGACAAAGTGCCTAATAGTGAGGTCCTAACGCGTGCCAATACCCAAAGCATGTTCTCAATTCTTAGTGAAAGACGCCTGAGGTGGCTAGGACATGTCAAAAGAATGAGCCCCAGCCGCATATCGAAGGACCTCCTATATGGTGAACTTGCTTCAGGAAAGAGGAAAACAGGTCGCCCACGCTTGCGATTTAAAGATGTCTATCAAAGGGACATGAAAGCAGCCAAAATACATACAAGTGACTGGGAGTGTAACGCAGAAGACCGATCTACATGGCGCATAGTTGTCAAAGAGGGCGTCATAGTAGCCGAGGAGCGAAGAATGGTGGAGGCTGCAGACAGAAGAGCTAGGAGAAACGCCAAAACATTTGGAAGCACAGAGCTCGTGTGTATAAACTGTGGTAAAGACTGTCACTCAAGGATAGGACTGCACAGCCACTCGAGAAAATGAAACCCAACCCAACGGTGGTGCACCATCGTCTCGCAAGACCGAAGGATGCCGAATTAGCGCTATTAAAAGGTTTATAGAGACGGTAGTCCATTACGGCATTAGCGCTATTAAAAGGTTTATAGAGACGGTAATCCATTGTGTCATTAGCGTTATTAAAAGGTTTATAGAGACGGTAATCCATTGTGTCATTAGCGCTATTAAAAGGTTTATAGAGACGGTAATCCATTGTGTCATTAGCGTTATTAAAAGGCTTATAAAAACGGAATTGCATTATATCATTAGCGTTATTATAAAGTGTAAAGTGACGGTAGTCCGTTGTGTCATTAGTGTTATTAAATGGTTGAAGACTTGTAGTATTTTATGTGCTTCAGCGTGAGGGAGACTTCTTGCTGGCTTTCTGGATTTACCTTTTCCCTGGTTTTGTTTATTAGTGAGGAATTTTCAATCATTTTATGCCAAGATTTATAACACAGCAGTGACGTGGAAATTTTCCAGCTCTGTTAGATTGACATGTCGCACCCCCCCCCCCCCACACAACATAACAGAATTCTGCTCTTGATCTTTACTCTAGTGGCAAGATCCACTAGTGACAAACTCCTTAGGTAGAACCAAGTTTTTGAATTAAAATGTGACATTTTTTGTCTCGATTTATGGTCATCACTTTTTGTTATCTCTCTATTATCATCATCTATTATCACCGCCTATCGTTGCCATCTATTCTCATCATTTTTAGCCATCTATTTCCAATATCTATTGAAGCCATCAATTCTCACCAACTATAATTACCATTCATCTGAACATATCTGGTTACCAACAATCACTTTCGTCTATATAATATTATCATCAGTTGCCACTTCCCTTATGAGGTGATTCTGCGCAACCACTCCCCTCCCACTAGTAACACAGTTGTAAACCAAACATCTGACTTAGTTTTGAGATGCTATTTTTCTAGAAGTCACCTTCATTAAATTCTAGCGGTCCCTAATCAATTCACTATCGATATCCCTTTAAATCTCCCAACGGTAGCGTCCGGCCCTCGCTCTAAGAGCCTCGGCCTCTGTTCCATCCACCACGAGATACCAGCCCACTGATGATAAGTGTGGGAAATGTCTTGGCAAGGGTCCCTGGAGACCATTACCGGCCCGCACCTGCGAATCGTCACGGTATTATCATGCTTATCTTAGGACGATCTCCTTTTGGCCTGGGAGGCTTTTAAGACAAGACAGGCGTAATCTAAACACAAGCTGGCAATGATAACACGACGGCTTCTCTGGAAATATCGGCGGGGAATCAGAGCTGCGGGGGTCAATGCAAATGAATTCGTTTAATGGATGCAAAATCCAGTGCAGCTATTTAATGGATGCAAAATCCATTGGTGCAATTTAATAATTGTAGCGTGTTGGACGTGACGTCACAATTCTTAAACTCCCCCCCCCCTTCCTCCTCGTCACACACCGTCACAAATGTAGGTGCCTGACGTCATTTACGGACGGCCCCTTAAAGTATGAGCTGTTTGGTAAATGCTCCATCCTGTTTTGAGTGGTCAAACTTTGGTGTTTGCCTAACAACTGCCCCCATGGATCTGTTCGACTTGGTCTGATCAAGTTGGCATATACCCTCTTGGCCGTCATGTGGTCAGCCCATCCCTAGTACGACTTGTTCTTAAAGTGACATAAAAGTCAGATTTCAGTCCCGAACCATCTGGTTGTGAGTCAAATCACAATTATATTCTCATAACTAGATCAAATTCAGGAAGAGAATCTCCGTAAGCGGTAGAGGTGGATTGATGTCGCTAAGGTAGAGGTGGATTGGTCTCGCTAAGAAAACCTGTCTCAAATAGAAGACATGCCATACAATGGAACCCCCAGGGACAGCGGGGAAAAAAATGCCGCCCAAGAAACGCTTTGCGTCGAGAACTGAAGGCAGACAACAAGAAAATTGGCCATGAATGGAAGATCCTGGAGAGGGTGGCACAGGATAGGAATGCCAGGAGGTCTCTTGTAGGTGGCCTATGTCCTTGGAGGAATTGCAGACGTCGCCGATGATCGGTGGATGGCCCTCATGGACGAGAAGGCTCAACAAAAATAAGATCAAATTTGGGACATCGACAACGATTTTTCCATATTTAACTTATATAAAAAAAGAAATAAATATAAACATATATTTATATAAGGGACCGTCCATAAATTACATCACGTGAATTTTGCAGATTTTTTTTTACTTCCCTCCTCCCCTTGTTACACTTCGTCACAAAAAACGAAGACCTCTCACTTCAATATTATGTCACAAAACACTTTAACCCCCTTCCCCTAAAAACCGTATTTTCTGATTGAAAATTAGCATGTTGAATTTTGTTTCATTTAATTATGTATTTAATATAAGTCTGGACTCAATATCAAAACACGCGTGAAGCCATTGAAAACCTCATTAAATAAATTGCAAGCCATCAAATATTTAAGTTGAACTTTTATTTAAAGTTGCACTTTTTTCGTGACGTCACAATTCTTAAACTCCCCTTCCCCCTCGTCTCACATCGTCAAAATTATGTAACCCTCTCACCCTTCCCAGGTGCGTGACGTCATTTATGGACGGCCCCTAATTTACTTTTAAAATAAACTTTAGAAAGTTATGTCAATTTTTATTTGACTTTGATACATCCGACAGAAAGTTATAACTTAAATGAACAAGTTTTAATAATTTTTTTTTATTGTATTCTCTATTGTCCACACCAGACACTATTTGTGTCACACGTTTGAGAGAGGACGTGGATTGGGGGAGGGGGGGACTTCCATTAGAGTTTTGATTCGGTCTTTGGAATGACTTAGTCGTTATAAGAAATTTGCCTTGCTCACTGGCCAACCAATGAGATAGCAGGATATAACCTCAATTACAAAGTCTTAAAGCAGGATTCAGAGTTGAGGCTCTCTAACTCACACGCCATCAAACGGATCTCTATGTAATCAAACGACGCCTACTTTAAATGAGGAATTAGAGGTTGCTGTTGTTGTTTTTTTTTCACGTTGTTAATGTCAGAATAGACAGAGTAACGGCTACACAATTTTCTTTTCTTTTTTTTTTTTTTTACAAGTTTGATGACGTCAATAGTGGTTTATTCATTGTAACAGAAAATCAAAAAAACGACATGAGACAAATTTCCTTTAATGTAGGCTAACTGTCCGTGTATTAAAGACCTGACTGATTTTAAGCAATAAAGAAATCACCAATATAATTGTTAAAACAACAGCCAAGCAAGTATTACATTCAGCCGTAATTTCGCCTGGGTGGGCCAAGGTTTATTCGGCCTGGACTATAGGAGATAAAAACTGATCAAATGGCAGCCGTCTTAAATAAATAAGAAAACAAAAATGTTTCCTGTTGTACATCCCACCCATTGGCTGGTCTCTTCATACGCCATTGGCTGGTCTCTTCATACGCCATTGGCTGGTCTCTTCATACGCCATTGGCTGGTCTCTTCATACGCCATTGGCTGCTACACGACTACATTTGTTAATCTGGAAACAGAAAACAAAAGCAAAAAAGTTCCAGTTTATTCGATGAGAATCGTGCCAAACTTACAACGTTTTCCTGTTTGGACAAATTGTTTACTTTACTAAAAATACGTTTTTATTAACAATATTTTAACAGTGTATAATAGAACATTCACATATTTATAAAGAAATTGAATTTTAAAAAAATATAAAAAATAACGAGGCCTGGAATCCAACACTCAGGTTTAGAATACGCCTAACAGAAACTGACTTTTAACTTACACATGAATATTATGCGATCGCCCCACACACAGAACACAGCTGTAAAAACTCATATCTTCATATTCCCACCTTCCTGCAGTTGGATCATTCGCCCCAGCAGCTGTATAGATATATCTTATCTTTACTTCTTTTATCTTATGCGTTACAGAAGAATCTTTTTAACCCAAAATTATTGCGTCCTATGTTTATACATGATTTATGTCTAGTATTAACTTTTTTATTAGAGAATTTAATCTCGAAAGCGTTTTATTTTCCAGGTTTGTTAAGGCAGTACAGTCAACGTTTGAACATCCGATGGGTAGAAGTAGGATTTGTTAATTTGTCTTTGTGAATGGAACACAAACGCTTTTATCTTTATGTCTATACGAGTGTTGTATTAGATTGTAATTGCATTTATTTCCGAGGTAGAGTCTAATGCCTTGTGTATTATTTTTTCTCTGCTCAATATTTGTAGTGTCTCTTTAATTTTCCAAGACAGCAAAGCATTATGACTCATAGCGCAAAGTGACAATGTCAGACATGGTCCTTGCAATGTAAATTTTAAAATAGTAAATATGGAAATAAGATAAGTTTTAAAAAATTTTTAGAACTATATACGCCCCGAGGCGTAGCATACGCGCAGACTTGCTAATGGAAAGTGCAAAGAAAGTGGGAAAAGAAAGGACACAAACTTTAGCAAGAAGAAATGAAAACAACGCGGGTGAACATCGGTGTGTGGGGGGGGGCGGACCACCGTCACGTTGTTGGTCTTGAGACATTCGCTCAGCGATTATTTACCTGCCCACCACCCTTCACCACCCTATCTTGCCAACAATAAACTGATTGGCCGACCCTAGCAATAAAGGTGGAAAAGAACAGACACAAACACATTTAAAAAAATTATTTTAAAAAACTAAACTGTTTTCGCACGGGGCTTTAACTCAGGACCTTCCCCGTGTAAGGTGGACGTGATTACCACTACACCACGAAGTCTCTTGTTATTCTGTGAAGGAACAACGCAAGTGAACGCAGTAACCATTGTTGGTCTCGAGACATTGGTCGACCCCAGCGAAGGTCATTCGTCATCCTTGTTTGCACATACTCGAATTGGTGAATTATATAGACGGTTAGATACTGTAGCTGTAGACATGTTCTCGTCTTGGTGAAGTAAACTAAGCTGACTAAAATTTAAATAAAATTTAACAAACCACTGTTGAAGACCGTTCTCACAGAATATTGTATTGATATATTAATAAAATGTGTCCAACTGAAATATCCCCCCAACACACACATACAAAAAACAACTGACATTTCTAATAATAAACCTCCGCCATGAAATAACAAGACTTATTGTATCATAGTTCCATAAATTATAACATGACTTAATAGTTAACTAAATAACATGAGCATAACTGTCTATCAATTTAGAAACAACATACATGGAACATGAAATGTTAGTTAATTAGCTGTTCACACATATAAAGTCACTATCAATGTGTGTGAGGGAATGTGACGGGAACAAAGACACTCGCCGGGCCATTATTTACGGCCGGTAAGTACTGAAATAAAAATAAAAGCAGGGAGTTTGGTGTTAAGTGTTAGAACTGTTATCAGCCAGGTGTTTAACAGATTGGCGAGATGTAATAAAGTTAAAGTGAACAGAATGGCCTGGGATTTTAACACATTTTTTTCTAGTTGGAAAATATAGAACAATAAATTCTTTATTCAATTGTTGTTAAACACATATTCTATTGGCATGAGGTTATTCTCTGAAGGCCTGAGAAACCTGCTCCATCTTGTTTGCAATGCTATACAGCATTGTCTTAAGAAGGGACTCTTTTGTCTCACCAACCTCCCCGGATATGTGTAGCGTGTGAATGTAGACTCTATATCCAGCTAAAAATATAGATAACCCTCCAATTGTTTCATCCTACAAAGTATGAACTCCAGATATAAACTGACCGCTTCACTGAAACCCATTCTTCCAGATGGAAACATGAAAAAACGTCCCATGCCAACAAACAATGTGTAACTCTAGTGGTAACATGCATGGGTGAGGGGTGGTCTGTGATACTTTTAGGTGGTCATTTGGTGTTTTTTTTAAATTAAGAACAGTGGGGATAGCTTGTCAGTTTTTGAAACATTTTCGGCTGGTCAGTTTTTTAAACAATTTCGGCTGGTCAGTTTTTTAAACAATTTCGGCTGGTCAGTTTTTGAAACGATTTCGGCTGGTCTAAATCACACTGAGAGGTCTCGGGGAGTAGGCGTGCATGATTGTTTTGAAAGTAGAAACGTAGATTTTCTCTAGTTGGTAGGGCGAGTTTTAGCTAACAGTACAGATATCGCTTTTTTAAATGATGCATCAGAACGACTTGCCTGGAGAAGGTAAAGTTAGGTGAGATTGGATTCAGGCTATTGGTAGAAGAGAGGTTAGTGTATAGGGCAGGGGAGACAAACCCAATCACCCACAGGGGATGGGCCAAAACTCATATCAGGCTTAAGGCTGTGGGCTGAACCAGATAAGCGTTCAAATAGTCGAATATTGCATCTTTTTATAAACATAAATATTGCTTTAAAAAGGAAAAATATATACAATTTAATTCAATTTTTTTTAAAAGCCCAAGCACGCACATTATAACACCGCTCTTTAGTCAATTAGATAAAAGCTGTATGCTTTCTTAACAACGTTTACGTGAGGAGAAATTTTCTGGATCAACGCAAGTGATCCGTAGGATTTAAACTATTTTCCCTTATAAGATCAATCAGAACTTTGCTAATTTACGGTAGCGAGCAATGTCCACTCACTATAAATACAACTGTTATTTTCACTTATTCTGATCGAAGTAAGTTTGCTTTAAGATAGCTTTTTGTTTTTCTAGACTTTTATTGAACAAATCCCAAGATTATATCACTGAACCACTACAAATAATTCTGCATGGATTCCTTTTCGGGGCATATATAATTGTACGTGGGGCCCGATGTGGCCCGCGGACTTTGAGTTTATAAAAAAAATGTTACAGGATATGACTAAGCCTGAAAACCCTTCACAGAAAAATCGCCTACACTTTTGAACATGCATAGATACCCTTGAACATGGACAGATACCCTTGAACATACGTAGATACCGTAGAACATACATAGATACCCGTGAACATGCACAGATACCCTTGAACATACACAGATATAAACATATTTGTCCAGAAACAAATCATGGTACTTGTAGAGTATTTAATAAATACTGGTATTTAATAAATAGAATAATAAGCTCTTTAATTAAGTCCGAAGCTGTGATATAAAATAATGCAAACAATTTCATTTGGAGGTCTGAAATATTTAAGTCGCTACCGGCTACAAGTACCGCCACAATCATACATGTATGGATCTCTATCAATTGAACTGCATGCTTCATTTAGCACGACGATTATTGTGATGACGTGTACATGTTTTTGTGGTTGAACAAAAAGCTTTCTACTTGATTCAAGTAGTCTCTTCTAGCATTGAACATTGAAATATTGATACTTGTCAAGATTCAAATCAGGATTAGGTCAATATTTTATACAATCAGCTGGTTCTCTTTTTTTTTTTTTTTTTTTAAATAATAATCTATAAAAAAAAAAATGCAAGCTTGTATTGTTTAATCATTGGGTCAATAGGAATACAAAATTGGTGTCAAAACAGTCTCAATTCATCCCTTTAATTCTTCTTTAACAGCAAATATTAATTAAACATTGCACAAGTGTGAACTGGATATGTTCTAGGGATTAGATTAAAGCAATGGACCTGGGCGCCTATGAGTCGTCTCTCCCCATGGAGACATTGATATATAAAACAGAATGTCTGTCATCCGGGATAAGTTAGTTGAATGCATGATCAACATGAGGAGATAAATTATTAATAACATGGCCGTCAACAGGGATAAGTTGCTAACAACATGGTCAATATCAGGATAAGATTTTTTAAACTCTATGGCCATTACCAGGATATGTTTGTTAACAACATGGTCAATATCAGGATATGTGTGTTAACAACATGGTCAATATCAGGATATGTTTGTTAACAACATGGTCAATATAAGGATAAGTTTGTTAAACATGGTCAATATCAGGATACGTTTGTTAACAACATGGTCAATATCAGGATACGTTTGTTAACAACATGGTCAATATCAGGATACGTTTGTTAACAACATGGTCAATATCAGGATAAGTTTGTTAACAACATGGTCAATATCAGGATAGGATTTCGTTAACAGCATGGCCATTATCAGGATGAGCCTGTTAGCAACATTGTTGCCATCAGAATACGTATGTTAACAACATGACGAATATCATGATATGTTTTTAACAGCATGGCGAATATCATGCAGGATAAGTGTGTTAACATGGCAGCCATCGAGATAAGTAATTTGTTAACACCTTAGAAGTCAACATGATAAGCTTGTCGATAACATGTCCGTGATTGGGATAAGCTTTGAAAACAACTTTTCTGTCGAGAGGATGCTTTCGTTAATAACATCACAGTCGTGATGATAATTTCTTTTTGTCCATTTGATGATTAGAATGTTTCTTAACGAATGCAAGATGTGTAACCGTGAGATTGAAAATTCCAACGAAGATGTGAAGATAATGACTTTTCTACCCCCCTCCCCCCTCTCGTGAAACGTTGGCATATGAGGCAGAAAACAGACTAGTCTTTGGATGTCGTGTAAAGTGCCATTTAGATAATTGAATGGTTTCCCGTGATGGTTTGCGTTAGTCTACACGGAGCTCCCTCGAACTAGCCTCGGTAGATAGTTTTTACTCCTTTTTCTTTACTCGTAGGAAGTGGCGTGGCAAGGGAAGAAAGAACCATCACCTTTTTATTGACACAACTAAATATCGCATTTTCCGCACAAATGATTTTTCCGACAGAAGGTCGACAACCAATGAAAGAAGGGGAGGAAATCAAAGGTTGGATCGCGATAAAAATGTAATCTTTAATTAACATGGTTTAATCACGAGAATCTACGTTGGAGTTATTCAGCGATGCTATTGTTGGTGTGTTTTTATTCTAAGAGTGTATAGATAAAATTAGAAAATGCCAATTTATAATTAAAACAAAAGATTTAATGTTTAGCGCATTTTCGAGAAGTCGAATGCGCTATTGCACCCGTTTTGTCCGTCCGTCCGTCCGTCCGTCATCACCCTTGATCTCAGCATCCATAAGTCCTAGACCCATGAGGTATATATGTTTTTTGTATGTCCTGACCTGCCATTTGTGCATCAACACTCAGTTACTCGATCCGTTAAAAAACCCCGTTAAAACTACCAAAAAATATTTCGATTCGAGAGGTAACACTAGCGCAGGGAACGGCCGCCATTGCCGGAAGTCGAATGCATAGACCCGTAGGCATTGAAGAGTGGTGCGAAAGGGTGCAAAAGAATTAGTTGTTTTTTTTTAGTTGACGTCATTAGAATATGTGTAAAAGTTTAGAGAGTTTTACGTCATCATTTGTGGTGACTTGTAGTTAAATTAAAGAGAAAATAATTTTTTTTAAAATGTAAAGAAATGACTTTTAAATTAAAAAAATGTCAGGTATATTCATTACACAAGAAAATTCATAAAAATATGTCTAAAATCTAAACACAATTACTGATAACTACATAATTCTGATATCTAACATAAGTACTGATACATAATACGAAAATGCGCTAACACGTCCTGAATTCCAATAGGGACCAGGCTTAACATGATTTTTTTTTATATGAGGAATTAAACGACAATGATGTTTTCTAAATATTACTGATGGTATCATTAAAGATGATAACATTGTTATTGATAGGAATATACTTTAGTCATATGTGTAGTAGTTTAATTAAACATGCTTGCATTACAAGATGTAACAAAAACTAATGATAAAAATATTAGTTTACGTCACTCACTACCTGTCAACGATGGCTACAACTTCATTGCATTGCTCCCGTCATAACGCTCTCGACGATCATCGACTTCCCCCCCCCCGCCACCATCACATGCACTCGGCTACCCTCGCTAATGAGCTCACAAGCTGATCACACCCTCGCGACCGTAAACATCTCAATGTGCTCCGTACCAGCTTTCAGTCCGTGTTTATTTGTTGCGTGGGTTCCGCTACAAGAATTTCTTCCATGTTCTTTCATAGTCTGAGCCTGAGCGCATCATCTTCCCCCCTCCCTCCACACTAAAATATTTGCTACACAGGTACAACGCTAATCCCGGTGGTTCTAAATTCTTGACATGGAAACATAATACTACATAATTATTTATCAATGGTAGAGCTCTATACCTCAGCTCTACACGGAACTAGAACCAGCAAATATGTATGGGTGAGACTCATTCCGTTATACCCTAGAGCCTGCAATCTTAGCAAGATTTCAATGATAGCTTCGTCATAGACACAGTTCCATGTAAATAAAACAAAATGCTCGGTGCCAGAAAAAAAAGTTAAAAATTTAAAAAATAATAAAAAACCGCTTGGTTTACATGATATTAATGGAAGACGAAATTTGGACTGCTGGTTTCGTATACTAAAGGTATGAAGATAGTAGACATGGGATTAAACATTGCTCTTGTTTCCATGCTTCAGACAGTAACAGATGATAGACATTATCAGCGTGGACAACGCTAACATTACAGAATTGTCCCCAAAATCTTACAATGTTTTAATAAAATGAATTTAGAAGTGATGTAGATGTCTTAACACTTAATATATTTCATAGCAGCTCCGTCAACAAGTATTTTAAAATTATGCACATTTATCTACGTCTATTTATCCCATGGATATTACAGATGCATCATTAGGGTAGGGCGGGTAGATCTCGTACTTGGTCCATGTATTATAGTGTCTATAACTAGATCTCGAACTTGGCCGATGTATTACATTGTCTATGTCTAGATCCCGTACTTGGTCCATGTATTATATTGTCTTTATCTAGATCCCGGACTTGGTCCATGTATTATATTGTCTACTTCTAGATTTCCGTACTTGGTCCATGTATTATATTTTCTATTGTTAGATCCCGTACTTGGTCCATGTATTATATTGTTTTCCAACACACGTCATCAATTTCCTTACCGCAAGTGTTGGTTCACTCAGTCTGTGTTTAAGACATCTTATCTTATCTTATCTTATCTTATCTTAGATATACAGACGCTCCTTCTATGCAGAAGATAATTGCGCCCACAGACCATGAGAGATGATCTGTTGGTCACAGGCCACGGCTATAAGGGTTCCACGCATTACCCAGCCGCCTAACTATTGTCAAGTTAGGTACCCATTCGGAGCTGGGTGACTCGGGGACTCCTCAGGCCCCGGGAACAAATCCCCGCCTCGTGACCATCGGTACGCCAGTCGAGCGCGCTATCACTCGACCACCGCGTCCCATGGCATGCTAATCTGTCATCTGTACTGAACTGCACGTTTACTTAACACTTTGTGAGCAACCATAAAAAACGTCTCTAATAACAGTTTTTGCCAAGACACATCCCTTTTTTTAATCCATTTCAGAGAACTGAAACTAATGCATCTAACTATTTATTTATTACACTCCTAGTATATTGTCCGATTAATTATTACATTCGTATGTTTTATTTACAACGAATTTCAAGAAAACAGGAGTGGGTGCAAAATTATAAGAGGATGAATGAACAGGGGTGAAGACATAACTGAGCCCGAGCTACAACTCACGGTGAATTAGGTTGGGTGTGAGGTGGGTGTAAGTTTTATAGACACGTTTGGTGCAATTATCTGTTGCTTTAATTAAAATCATGGCCAGGTGAATGACATGAAAACGAGGCTAAGGTACATGCCAGATGAGCACGTCGATAAGCCGAGTATTAAACTGAGATTCGGGGGGAGGGGGAATAAAGAAGGGGAGGGGAGCGTGGGGAGCTATATCAGATGAATCGCTGAAGTGTAACAGGGGCGGAATATGGGTAGGGACCCCCATCCGTGTTCAATCGGCATAGTTAGGGTAGGGCGGGTAGATACTCCCATGGATATTACAGAGCGCATCATTAGGGTAGGGCGGGTAGGTACTCCCATGGGTATTACAGAGGCATCGTTAGGGTAGGGCGGGTAGGTACTCCCATGGGTATTACAGAGGCATCGTTAGGGTAGGGCGGGTTGGTACTCCCATGGGTATTACAGAGGCATCGTTAGGGTAGGGCGGGTAGGTACTCCCATGGGTATTACAGAGGCATCGTTAGGGTAGGGCGGGTAGGTACTCCCATGGGTATTACATAGGCATCGCTAGGGTAGGGCGGGTAGGTACTCCCATGGGTATTACAGAGGCATCGTTAGGGTGTTAAAGTCCGTTTTCAGAGGGGGTATTACAGAGGCATCGTTAGGGTAGGGCGGGTAGGTACTCCCATGGGTATTACAGAGGCATCGCTAGGGTAGGGCGGGTAGGGACTCCCATGGGTATTACAGAGGCATCGTTAGGGTGTTAAAGTCCGTTTTCAGAGGCGGAATCCGGGTAGGGACACACATCCATAATACAGAATATGTGTCGTGACATTCATCTAGTAACATAAGACGAGTCATTAGTTCAACCGAGTCAAGGTTTTAAATAAGTTCAAAGTTCAAACCTACGCAATGACGGGGGAATGTGAGGGAGAGTCTGGATAGTCGGTATGAGTGGACGGGTGGGGGAGGGAGACTCATCCCGAGGCTCCTTATAAAAAAATACATTTCCCAAATATAAAAGCCATGGAACAGAACGTGGCACGACTAGCACTGTAGTTAGGTTCATTGAGGTCCATGGTGCGCAGAGTGACATGGTGCTCAAGGTGGCTGGGTGCGTGGTGTGGCAGGGTGTGTAAGGTGACAGGGTGCGTAGGGTGACTGGGTGCGTAGTGTTATGAAGGCGAAGGATTGCAGAGTGCGTAAGATATTGGGGCTTATTGTTATCGTTCGTAGGGTGACGGTGTGTAGGATGACAGGGTGCGTAGGGAGACAGGGTGCGTAGGGAGACAGGGTGCGTAGGGAGACAGGGTGCGTAGGGTAAAATGGTGCGTAGGGAGACAGGGTGCATAGGGATACAGGGTGCGTAGGGAGACAGAGTGCGTAGGGAGACAAGGTGCGTAGTGATATAAAGGTGTAGGATGACAGGGTGTACTCCTAGAGACATTATCCTCAGCTTTTTTTTTTTTCAAAAACATTTTTTTTATTTATAACACCGCCACATCTTGCTCAATCTGGTAAACAAAATGTAAATATTCAACACATTTTTTCTGTTACTGTCTTCTCTCCTCTATTAAGTAACACTTATAAAGAAGATTTATTTTATATGTTATAATGAATTTCAAATAGAATAACGGTAAATTAAAGAAAAAAAGAAACTATATTTTTCTTTAGCTTTTACTTCGTTTGTTAAAGTAAACTTACTATTTGTTGCTTGGCTTTTTTTTTTCAGGACGCCTTAAAAATATTGAAAAAGGGGATTAAGGATATCAACAAAATTAAAGCTATGCAGATATCACTCCAAATAACATCTTGAAAGATAAAATAATCTTCATATTTGGAGGGCAGTCGCAATAGAGAGGTAAGTACTAAAATACTACTCAAATAGATTTTCTCTCAGAGCGTGAACAATACATTAAAGTATTTGAATGTAAATAAACATCAGACACGACATGAAAAGACAAGATTGTCGGTAGTTGCTCGAATTTAAATGCAGTGGTTTTTAAAAATTAATGATTTTCCGACAGCAGGCCGAGGTTTAAATTCTGTTAACGATTCCCGAGAGAATTTCTGTCAACTTTTCAACTGTACCTGGCCAGCTCTTGATTTATAGCCAGCAGGAGTTAAACGAAAAAAAAATGCGATTCGTTATATTTAAAAAACTTTGCATTTATTATTTATGATTAATTATTATAAATATCTTTAACTTGATAAAATAGTGATGCTTACATAGTTGTTCTACTTAAAACGTCATTCATAGATGAGTCTGACCTTGGACACAACGATAAGTAATTTGGCACAATTATTGCATGTCCGGAAGTTTTTACTTGTTCATAAAATACATAAATAGAAAAATGAAATGATTGACTGGGCAATTTGAGGAATTTCTGTTAGTTTTACACATGGCATAGTTGACTGATGAGTCACATGTGATGTCCGCAGTGCGTTATTCCATCTCTGTCATCAAAGCAATGTCCAACCACTGCATCATGTTGTGATTCATTAAATATACAACAATGAGTAATGGACTCGAGGTTTGCAAACATCAGATCTTTGGTGTAGCTTGCAGGTTTACTCTGAACGTTTTTTGCTGGCATTCTCTGACCATCTCTCTCTCTCTCTCTCTCTCTCTCTCTCTCTTTTTTTTTCTCTCTCCTCTCTCGTTCTTCGTGCTATAAATTATACATTTTGTAATGTCATTTGATTTTAACAAATACTATATTTAAGCTGTCATCTGTATAAGCATATAGTATATGTGAGTTCATTTGTATTATTATAATATAAAATATCAATTGAATGCGTTTAACGCATACTTTTATGGATTAATTTACTCCTTTTCAGTTATGTCAAAATAGAAAAAAACAACACAATTTTCTAAGAGAATGTATAGACATATAAACAATGTAAATTCATTAGTATGTTATACTAAACATTTATCTATTGTTTATTCTGACCTGGAAGTTTGCAAGGGTCTACATCTCATGCATACCATTCTTAATTAAATACCTACGTTAAACTTAATATATAAACATAATTATAAACCTTTGATATTTATATAAAATATAAATTTGATATATATATATATATATATATACACACACATGACAGATGTCACCTTCTGAAAACAGAAGCTATTTTATGTGCTTTTCTGGCAGCCAGTTTACTTTACTATATGCTAATTAAAACAATTAACGACCGCTAATATGAATGTATTTTTTAAACGTCTAATTGCAACGATGAAGCTGATGCCAGAATTTTCTGACTTGTCCAAACAACAAATGGGGCTACAAGCTGGTGCAGTTTTTTTTCTTGGTGAGAGTATGTAAAAACGGCGTAAGGTTTATCAACAGGAAATTATCCTTCATCTTTTTAACAGCCATGGGGCATTCCCGCTATTAAAGAGTAGGTATCAATCTGTTTATACAGTTGCAGGAAAATAGGGTGAAGTTTTTGACTTTTTGTTGGGTGCATTTGAAATAAAGGAGCCAAAGAACTTATGGGAGACTGCGGTAGTGTAGACAATGGCTAATTTTTTACACTAAGGGTCGTAGGTATGTGGAGGAAAACAAGATATTTATCTATAAAGATGCACAGAATCTATTTTTCGTCAAAAATTTTGCACTTTGCGAAAACAAATATCCTTATCAACATTAGCTGTTTGGTAATTCTAAACTTTGTGCCTGCGCAGCAGCGCAGCTTAAATGGATATTGTTCGGCACTGTTATGGTAGTTTACACCTAGATTGTCACTTTAGATTGGCATTTTATGGTTTAAGTTTTTTTAAACACCGTTGGTAAGTACTTCATGGCCTATGTTTGGTTCAGACACAGGTTGACATGATATGATCAGTTGGGAAATAACTGGTTTTAGTTCAGACAAAGGTTGACATGATATGATCAGTTGGGCAATAACTGGTTTTAGTTCAGACAAAGGTTGACATGATATGATCAGTTGGGAAATAACTGGTTTTAGTTCAGACACAGGTTGACATGATATGATCAGTTGGGAAATAACTGGTTTGGTTCAGACACAGGTTGACATGATATGATCAGTTGGGAAATAACTGGTTTGGTTCAGACACAGGTTGACATGATATGATCAGTTGGGAAATAAATGGTTTTAGTTCAGACAAAGGTTGACACGATATGATCAGTTGGGCAATAACTGGTTTTAGTTCAGACACAGGTTGACATGATATGATCAGTTGGGCAATAACTGGTTTTAGTTCAGACACAGGTTGACATGATATGATCAGTTGGGAAATAACTGGTTTGGTTCAGACACAGGTTGACATGATATGATCAGTTGGGAAATAACTGGTTTGTTTGACACAACTGCATACAGTGTCGTGGAAATGTGACCTGGGTCTGTGGGAGTGAAGTTGTTTTGGGGAGGTGGTTGGCTTATCAGGGTCATAAAATGTATAGACGTGGTAACGCAATTAGGTTATAGTTAAGTTTAGCACGCTATAAGATA
The DNA here is from genome assembly GCA_002072015.1 of Radix auricularia. NCBI lineage: Eukaryota > Metazoa > Mollusca > Gastropoda > Lymnaeidae > Radix > Radix auricularia. The sequence goes on from MUZC01000125.1 coordinate 831,128, forward strand.
GAGTAATGATGTCGGTTGACTGGGTAATGTTTTAAGGTAATTCTCTTGTTTGGCATCTTATTGACAAGGGTAATGACCCGAGTGACGTGATAACGATATAAGATAATACTCCTGTTTAACAAGCTTACTGGCCAATGTAAAGGTGAGAAGTCTCGTTAAGTTCTAGATATAAAATTCACCTTATCTAAACCTACTAAATATCAAGCCATTTTAATTCGATAGGTTTTCGATGTCCTAGAGTTGAGTCACAATTAATTGGACTTTTAAATCTAATTCTGGTTATTTCTTTGGCGTCTTGTTTGGAGCTTATTCAATAGCACCATCTAGATAAAATGGAAGGAAACTTTTTCTTTCATATTTAGTTTGTTTGTTTGTTTGTTTGTTTTTTTTAAAAATAAAAACTGTGTTCTTGTTTTTAGAAAAATCTATTTAATTCTTCTTTGAAACGGTTACATTTCTTTAAGGATTTTCCCCCATGTTTTCCCGCAATTTTCCAGTGTTTTCACACCAGTACTCCAAAAACTTTCTTGTTTTGTTTCTTTACTGGTTTTCCTTTTATTTTGTCATAACAATTTAAAAGTTGTTATGTCTTGTAAATAGCTAATTTAGAAAGAACCCTTTCTTCACCTTAATACTGTTGGAGACATTCGAAAAGTCTCAGTCCTTCTCGCTAGGAAATTCATGTCAATGATCATGTGTCAATAGAGGCAAAAGTGTCCGCCACGATCCTCTTTGAGATATTCACTCATTGTACAGGTGCGAGAGTTTTACAAGCACATATTGTGTAAATGTTTGAGATCCCCTGTGAGGGTTGGCGCTTACTATCTAACACTTGTATGAACTTCAGGCGTGGTGAATGTTGAGAAGGGGGGGAGGGTGTATGATCTGGAGTTTACCTGTGCTCACGGCTTAGTGGGCCCCATTAATTGTAGTGTGGACTGAACAAGGAAGCGGGGGGATTAACGTGGGAGATCACCGCATGATTCAACTGCTCATTCGGGTGCTGACTTCACCTTTGATTAAATGTACTCATTTTTTATGCGACTTGCACACACAGTCAGGATTCTCACATTTTTGCGGTAGCTAGCCCATAAAAAGGCCATACAGAAAAACTTATCATGAGTATTACTTGATAGCATTCCATTGCCATATGTGGTGTACTTATTAAGTTAATCGAATAAAAGAGAAATAATATAATGTGTACAACTACTGTCTTGTTACATTATAACTTTATGAGATAGATGAAATAATCTCTATACCCTGGAATAATTTATTTTGCATTTTGGACATTGTCCATAATTTTAAAAAAATAGAAGATATGTTTTCATTCCCTAAAACTGTTTGTTCTGTTTGTCGTTTTAAACGTCATTTTGAAAAAGAAAAGAAAAAAGAAATAATTTCCTTCACTTCCCTATTAGTACAGACAAATCATAATCTTGACTGGTTCCTGGCCACTAGTAACGACAACTCAGAATCGGGACCAGTTCCTGGCCACCAGTAACGATAACTCAGAATCGGGACCAGTTCCTGGCCACCAGTAACGATAACTCAGAATCGGGACCAGTTCATGGCCACCAGTAACGACAACTCAGAATCGTGACCAGTTCCTGGCCACCAGTAACGACAACTCAGAATCGGGACCAGTTCCTGGCCACCAGTAACGACAACTCATAATCTTGACTAGTTCCTGGCCACAAGTAACGACAACTTAGAATTGGAACTAGTTCCTGGCCACAAGTAACGACAACTTAGAATTGGAACTAGTTCCTGGCCACCAGTAATGACAAATTATCAGCTAATCCGGTGCAGGTTTTAAAAATTGAAAATTATCAGCTGTGATTGATTAGCTAATCATTTTTTTCCATAGAAATCCACGTCCACATGATATTTGCCAAAAATATCTGCAATGCTTCACAATAAAACTGTTTTTATCAACAGATATTCTAATTGAAAATGTCATTAGATGAAGTCGGAGATCGGCGGAGGGGATTTTTTTTTAAACATCAACTGGGGTTTTCTGAGTTTGTAAAAAAATGTTTATTTGAAGGTGAGGTGGGGCGGGGTGTCTGCTAAGTAGAGTTTTAAGTTCTCCAGCGTATACTTATGTGTAGTCAGACTGACGAAGTGACGGACGACGGCTGAAGTGACAGACAACGTAAGGAGTGACAGGCAACGTTAGGAGTGACAGGCAACGTAAGGAGTGACAGACAACGTAAGGAGTGACAGACAACGTTAGGAGTGACAGACAACGTTAGGAGTGACAGACAACGTTAGGAGTGACAGACAACGTTAGGAGTGACAGACAACGTAAGGAGTGACAGACAACGTTAGGAGTGACAGGCAACGTTAGGGGTGACAGGCAACGTAAGGAGTGACAGACAACGTTAGGAGTGAGAGACAATGAAAGGTGTAACAAAGGACAGACGGAATGACAGTCAACGTTAGCAGTCATCTACGATTGACAGTGACAACATCGTAAGGAGTGACATATATCAGATGGAGAGAGAGAGAGAGAGAGAGACCAATGGCGAATTTCACGAATAAACAGAGATCCCCGAGGAGTCAATTATATTTCCTTTGTGGCCTGGGACTCTGTTCCTGGGCTGTCATTGCTAGAGACGTCATCTCAAACTTAAGTGTTATCGACCTGAGGGGGAAGGAAGACTATCTGTGGCCTCGCAACATCGATAACTGCATTGTGATAAACAAGGTAGTGCTGCTGTGTGTGTGGGGTGGGGGT
>MUZC01000125.1:841039-885453 GCA_002072015.1 Radix auricularia
AAAAAAAAAAAAAAAAAAAAAAAAAAAAAAAAAAAAAAAGTGGTATTCAGTAAGTAAATACTTTGTTACAATATGAAGATTCATCCCCGTCTAGTGAAAACCGTTCAATGACTGTGACAGTCCGCAAACTCCAGTTACCATGAAGTACTTCGTTTAAAGTCGTTCGTATGTGGTCAGTGACTTGCTGGCTGTGAGATCTATATCGTCTCAGTGAGTCACTATTTGTTGATTTTGTTTGTAAGGTTGTGTGGGTTTTTCTTCTTTTAGTAGATATGTATTAAGGCCTAAAAACTTTAACCAAAAGAGAAAAAATTAAAAGATTGTATCCAAGGAAAATAGAAACAATTTCATCATTTTCAAAGACCAAAAGTTTGGTATTGATTGAATTTCGGAATTGACTTGAAATTCTATATTTTAAATCGATTTCTTTTTTCTTATGCTAAAAGTATTAGAATTTCAAGACAAAATAGATTTGAGAAAAATGAAAGACAATTTCATCTTATTAAAGACGTTTTTACTGTGACAAGACAATAAATTGTAGAACTTTGTGAAACAAATTTTTGTGATCGCCTCTCCGAACATTACAGATGCTCTACTATCTTAAAAAATACAATTTAAATCTAGCATAACAGGCAATTTCTTCAAATTCTATTAACGGTTATCGGCAGCGAAGTGCCTGAACATAACCCACGTAGGCTCCATCGAAACTGGCCGTTTCATGGCGATAAAATAAAGTTAGGACAAAAACTGCCCTCTCATCGCGGTAAATCAAGGGGACACTTGTTCCAGATATTTTTTCTGGACGTCCCCCGAAGATGCCGTCTGCTCGCACAGGAAATGCATCATGTCGCGAAGAGCTGCACGTGCTGTGACAATCGGGGCTCCCCAGAAATCCCGGCCGAAACACGGGCACTCACTCTATCTGAAGATGAATGTGTGTCCATCAAAGGGCTTTTTCAAGTGGTTTGGAGTAGATGCGATCTGAGGTGATTTCAAGCCGCGGGAAAACAACGAGTGGAGGGATGGGGTGTATGGAAGCCATTAGGCGCTCCATTAATGTGTACAAGAAGAAGTGTAGCCATCGTCTGATAGGGGCACGCGTTTTTAGGGCCTTAGGGCAAGGCTTTTATCTATAGATTACCAAAATATCATTTACTATATATTTCTTCCCCCCCCCCTTTCAATTCAAATTTTTACACTTGGCTCATTATAGATATGTGTATCAACTCCATTGGATGTCTAACACTAGAAAAAGTTATATATATACATATATTTTCCTTACAAAATACCTGTTATCAATAATATAAGATCAAGTACACCAGGCGCGCGACTAGGTTAGTGGCACTTGGGTGGCTAGTAATTTGGCAAACTCGGCATTTCAAACGAAAAACAAAAGGATGAATAGTCTAAGAATATCTATATTCGATGAAAAGAAATGACTTCTGAATGGCGCTCTTTATCGCATTCCCCTTTATCCACATTAAATATTATAGGTCCTCACTTCTGCAGAAATCATGCGTAAAAAATTCCCCTATGTGTATGTAAAAGGAAACGACGTGCATGACCCATTGTGTAATGTGATTGGGAGCAATGTCCTCTTTAGATCCCAAATTATGTGTGCGTCTTGCACCCGTGGGTCTTTTGTTCACCAGTAAATAGTTAAATCTGTTAATAGCACAGCTTTTCAAATGACGTTTCGTCGTTGTTTTCTTGGAAACGTTTTTATCTGTACAAAATCCAACGTCAGCCCAGACAGTTTAAACTTTACCGTCTGGCATCCGGATTACGGAGAGATCATCCCAGATGTTTGGTTTAGCGATTAGTCGTTAGATCATCTTTCAGATACTTTGAGTTAGTTGAGGTGGCCGCTGATTTTTCTTTGTAAGATTTAATTTCTACTTCATTTGGCCCTTGTTGGTTTTCAAGCACACTAAACACACGTTACTGAGATTGTTAGGCTCTGTGTCTGAGATTCCCGTGGTCCCGTGGTCACATGAAATATCATACTTCATTTGTCTCAGCATTGCGTCCCATCATTGAAAACGGAAGTGTGGCAAGGGAGTAGCGTAAGTCGATATAGATGCTAGACATAGAGATCTTGGAGGAAGGTAAGTGAGTGGAGGACATGTCGTACACGATTTTGGAGCATCCCATTTTTGAATGGAGGGGTGGTAAGGGGCTACGTCAGATCGTACCATAGATAGAAAATGTTTAAGATTAAATACTGATATATCGATATAGTATTTTTATTTAGAAGTTTAAGGACGAATACATTCACATTTTAAATATGTATGTATAAATATATATAAATATGTATATATATATATATATATTACCACTGCATTTTGCTGGAATGTGTGAGGGCGGTCGAGCTCCGCCAAAAATTTAGTAATCGATAGCAGTATTTATTGTTAGTAAACAACCAATGCTCCAAGGTAGAAGTTGCTATAGACTTTATACAAAATAAAACTTTTAAAACTTTGAGCAATGGCGTAACTCGCAAACAACTTACAATTCACTTGGAATATTCTAATCGGAAGTGGAGTCATTTTTTGTTGCATTTTGTTTCCTTCGTTTGAATATTATTTCCTGATTTGTTTTCCCTGAATATTGTTCCCTGAATATTGTTCCCCGAATATTGTTCCCTGAATATTGTTCCCTGAATATTGTTTCCTGAATATTGTTCCCTGAATATTGTTCCCTGAATATTGTTTCCTGAATATTGTTCCCCGAATATTGTTCCTTGATTATTGTTCCCTGAATATTGTTCCTTGAATATTGTTCCCGGAATATTGTTCCCTGAATATTGTTCCCTGACTATTGTTCCCCGAATATTGTTCCCTGAATAATGTTCCCTGAATATTGTTCCCTGAATATTGTTCCCTGAATATTGTTTCCTATCTTAACACAAGTTGAAGACAAAGCTTCACCGAGACAAAGCCGAACCTCATTATGACGTCAGATTCTCAGGTTCGCTATAGGAAATCGCCTGATAATAAAATGTTGCTATGAAATTTCTAACTCGAACAGAATAGTTTCTGGCCCAATAAAAAAAATGGATCAGCTTTAATTGTTTCGATTCTTTCTTTGTTGAGATGACTATCAAGACTTTTAGAGATTGATAAAGGAGGAATCGAACTCCAGCAGCAAGACAATGGAATCTCTTATAACCTAACGGGGATTTGTAAACAAACATCTATAATAGAAACAACACCATTTCAAAGCAACAATACGATAAAACTGGGTCTGTTCACATCAAGAAATATCCCTCAGAAAAGAACTGTAATAAAGAGTCAGATGACCGTTGTCTTCTCTTACACTTTCCAAGGTTGTTCAGGGAAATATGACTCTGGGTAGATGTAAATGGCATTATGTCCCTTTTCTTGCGTTTCTATGGATATAGAAGCAACTTTTTTTGTGCTTTCTGCGTCTCACAATTGAGTAAATGTTCGTCGTAAATATTGAAAGTGTTGAGATGAAGGATGACAATTGGTTGGAGTATCTTCATTCTAAAGCGATTGAAAAGAGGTTTTAAGTAAAAGTGTTTAAATGTAAATTATATTTCCCTGCATCAAGAAGTGTTAGTGCTTTTAAAAATTCAAAAGAAATTACACGTTTCTTATGATGCTCTGATTTTTTTTAACATAATAATAATAATAATAACTCTAACCCCCTTTTCAGACCATGGCAGCCTATGGGGAAACTGAAGTAGCATTCACAAGTTTCATTTAGACTAACTTAAGAAGAAAGGGATTGTGTGGCCTGCATAGTGCCCAGGGAGCCTTTGCCAGCACCAAGGCTTGAACCCGCGACTCTTTTTTGTCTCATTTCAACAGTCCAGTGGGCTACACTAGTTCATCTATTCTTAGGCCGGAAAATGTCATATCTCTTAAAGTAATTTTTTTTTTAGACAAGTTTTTTGTAATCATTACTTTACATTATTAAAGAATAATTTGGCAAAGTCTTTAGCACCTCAAAGTTAAAGTAACAATTATTTTCCTTTGGTCAGATCCAAAACCTGAACTAAATTTAACATTAAATTTACAATTATCTGCTGTGAAAAGTCTTAACAGACAACCCTGATACTTGATTAATATTTTATTTAAACTGGTCCAAATGAATATCCGGAAGTTTCTTTTAATAGATTTGAACAATGAAATGACATGGGGGAAAGTAATTTTGAAAAAAATACTGAAAACAATGAAATCATCAACCAATATAGGTACCAACGTCTTTGCAAAGCTCCAACAAAGTAAAAGCTCAATAAAAAAAAATGTATGAAAAAAATCAAACGATTCTCCGGCAAACATAATTTCAGCACGGTGTGTGCATTTGGGCAAAAATTATTGAATTTTTTTTTTACACTCGGGCTTTTTCATTGAGCCTCGGGTGAGATAAAGAGGGAAAGTGAAACGGGGTGGGGGGAGGGAGTCAAGGAGAAGTCATCCCATTTCCACGTCAGCTAACACGCCATCTGAGCTCTGAGGGGGAGAAAGATGGTAATTCATTGCTCGTGTACAGCATGGAACATATGAAATGGCGGGGAGGGGGGAGAGGGAAATAGAGTTTTATAATGGGGGAGGAGCAAAGGATGGCGTGGAATGGAGTAAAATGCGTGGGGTGGGAGCTAGAAGGATGGTAAAAGCCAAATGGGTTGCCTCGTCGTGTTGCAATAATTTTGAACACCGTGAAGGCATTAGATAATATTTGTAAAACATGAACGATAAGCATATATATGTATCATGTCGATACAGTCTCTTATTAAAACTTTTTTTCAAGATCAGATAAAAGCAAACTAACTCTAAAGTGAGTCGTACGGATGGGGGGAATGTTTGAGGGGGCATGCGTGTGGGGCACTGAGTGAGGAGTGTGGGGGCACTAAGGGAGGGGCGTGGGGGCACTAAAGGAGGGGTTTGGGGCAGGCGTGTGGGGGCACTAAGAGAGAGTGTGGGGCCTCTGGGAAAAGAAGAATTTTAGAAGTATGTGTTTTTGTTTGTGTTTGATTTCATCTCACTGGCCTTACGTGCTAGACAGCAATAATCCCTTTAAAAAAAAGCCAAAAGAATCCATAATGTTTAATCTCTTTGGCGTCGGTTTGATAATAACCAGAACTTACTTGGGATTGATTATGTGTCAGTTTAGAGAATCCTGCAGATTTGAAACCAGGGAAATCATGCCCCGACGGACCGCGCCCTTCCTCATGTATCCGCCCATGGAAGAGCCTACTCCCTGCTGGGCTGGGAGACCCGCCCTTGACAGCACAGATATCGCGACCAAAAAACTCCACCAAGCTACGTGTAGAAAACAACTCTGAGACTCCGTCCAACCAGCTGTACATGCATCAAACTCCACAGACATAAAATGATATGATATTATTAATAACCAATAAAAACGCCGTGTCGTTATGAGGATGTGGGTCCAATAAAAATTGAATCCTTGATGCTTGCCTATAAAAATAAACACCGCGGTTTTCAAGCAAAAATATGTCTTTTAAATAATAAAAACAATTACTTTGAGATTATCTGTATTATGTAAGTAAATAATATGCCCTAAAGATCAACTACCAACCATTAATTTGCCTTGTTGTTGTATTTCTTCCGACTGTTGTGTGTGCCCTCCTACACCAGTAACAACTGTTCAAATCGTGCGCCCTCCTACACCAGTAACAATTGTTCAAATTGTGTGCCCTCCTACACCAGTAACAACTGTTCAAATTGTGTGCCCTCCTACACCAGTAACAACTGTTCAAATCGTGTGCCCTGTTATTTGCCGTCTTTAATTTATCTGCACTGTTTATGCCCCGTGTCTAGTTGTACGTGATGTCACATATGCGCCTTGTTGAACTTGTATCTCTTGTTATAACTACATGTGCTGTTACTTGTATGTCCTATGTAAGCGACATGATCTTGCTCTGTTGCAGTTTTATACCTTGCGACAGCTGTAAGCCCTGTTACGATGCACTAAACGCCAAAGATTAAATTGATAACAAAGCGTCGTACTGACACGCGCGTCACTGACGCCGTAGCTCACCGAGGACAACTGACGCTCTCATCTTCACCATAACGCTGATATCGATCTGCGCGGCCAAGGAATCCGAATAGTGTTACTAAATGGTGATGCTAGGTCCTGACGAGTATCTGTCACTACTGTAGTCAGCTGTACGGGATGAGTTAGGTGCTTGGGATAAGTAGTGGGTATTTGCTGTAAATGTGTGAGATAAGTAGTGGGTATTTGCTGTAAATGTGTGGGATAAGTAGTGGGTATTTGCCGTAAATGTGTGGGATAAGTAGTGGGTATTTGATGTAAATGTGTGGGATAAGTAGTGGGTATTTGCTGTAAATGTGTGGGATAAGTAGTGGGTATTTGCTGTAATTGTGTGGGATAAGAAGTGGGTATTTGCTGTAAATGTGTGGGATAAGTAGTGGGTATTTGCTGTAAATGTGTGGGATAAGTAGTGGGTATTTGCCGTAAATTTGTGGGATAAGTAGTGGGTATTTGCTGTAAATGTGTGGGATAAGTAGTGGGTATTTGCTGTAAATGTGTGGGATAAGTAGTGGGTATTTGCTGTTAATGTGTGGGATAAGTAGTGATAAAAAGAATTATGTTAAGTTTAGGTGATCAGTCTGCGGAGAGATTGATGTTCCCAATTTTTCACACAATTTAGAACCGCTCTTGCCGAGAGCGTATGTCACAAACAATTCTTATAGACGTTAGCTGTCGGGTGATTACAGGCATTCGATATTTGGGATTCAGAAATTACAGAGTCAGCCTTGCAGCATGAAAGAATAGGCGAGAGAGTTAGTGGCTGTGAGATAGTTAGTGGCTGTGAGATAGTTAGTGGCTGTGAGAGAGTTAGTGGCTGTGAGAGAGTTAGTGGCTGTGAGAGAGTTAGTGGCTGTGAGAGAGTTAGTGGCTGTGAGAGAGCTAGTGGCTGTGAGAGAGTTAGTGGCTGTGAGAGAGTTAGTGGCTGTGAGAGAGTTAGTGGCTGTGAGAGAGTTAGTGGCTGTGAGAGAGTTAGTGTCCCGTGGTTTAGTTAGTGGCTGTGAGAGAGTTAGTGGCTGTGAGAGAGTTAGTGTCGAGTGGTTTAGTTAGTGGCTGTGAGAGAGTTAGTGTTGAGTAGTTTAGTTAGTGGCTGTGAGAGAGTTAGTGTCGAGTGGTTTAGTTAGTGGCTGTGAGTTAGTTAGTTTTGAGTAGTTTAGTTAGTGTCTGTGAGAGAGTTAGTGGCTTTGAGAGAGTTAGTGTTGAGTTGTTTAGTTAGTGGCTGTGAGAGAGTTAGTGTTGAGTTGTTTAGTTAGTGGCTGTGAGAGAGTTAGTGTTGAGTTGTTTAGTTAGTGGCTGTGAGCGAGATTTCAGAACAAGATTTCGCTTAAAGCCACAGCCGTTAAAAATAATACTTTGCGTTATGAACCAAGACAATATAACGTTATAATTAGTTTTTAATAATACTAATTTCATTTACTTACCGTGTTTGTCATAGAACTTAAAGACTCTCGTCTATGTAAGGCTTTGTATTGCTCGGTCATCTGGTGGCGCCATTAAACAGTAGTTTGTTATGTATAAACTTTGGATAACAAACATGTCGACATGGTGAAACATTCATCGATTGGTGATAAGGCTGTCACCGCCCCTGTTCCTATTCTTAAAAAGACACGCAATTATATGCGCCTGTGTTCGCGTCTATAGTCGATAGTAAAAAAGAATAAAAATATTTAATTAAATTAATCGTTCATATTTTTGTCTTTGTGATTAATGTAATTTTTATTTATGCAATAAAAATTATTATTTAAAATGAATTTTGCATTCACATTTGATCTAGACTATATTTTTTTGTTCTATCTTAAAAAATCGCAATCAATAATATAAAAGCGTTGTATGAGATTATGAGAGACCAACCATCGCGAATCAAGTGGTAAACGAGTATTCAAATACTAATGGTTCATTCCGTCCAGTGAATAAGTAGTTGGTCAGAGTTGGTCTTCTTAAATAGTATGTAATGTTGGTGCGTTTACCTTTTTCTTTAATAATTTGATTAATTATACTTTTAAATTTTGACTGAAATAGGATTAGCCGCTGAGATATGTTGTTATAACAAGTGGTTACGCCTTAAGGATCGTAATTAATACTAATTTATTTATCAAAAAAAAATTTCCCTGCCTTTATCGCTTGATCTTCACTCTTGTTTGTATATTCGACGCAATCTCATTTAGTCATGAGCTGAAGTTAAACCATTGGAGAAGCCACAATTTTTACCTGAAGCGTGGTGCCAGGTGGCATTTAATATTAACAATAATCTTGCAACAGACAGGTCTTACGATCGTTCCAACTCGTGTATGGCTCTATATACGAACGGAAGTACAACAAATAATCTGCTAAACTACAAGCTCAAAGTCCAACTGCCAACGGCCGACACGTCCTTATAAAAAGACACAACAGACAGCAGGTCACATCAACCTTTCTATCCATCATCTCTTAATCCGTATGTCGTTCAAAGCGTTCGCAACTATTAGAACACACTACCAAACCAGGAAACTAAACAATGATTTTATACCTGTAAGCTTTTGAAAAGCGAAGGGATGATTTAGTAATTCTTTAGATCACGTGGCAGCTTGCATGTTTATAAGTCATATGCACAGGAAATTTTTATCGTTATAATTTAAGACCTCGAGTTATTTTTTATTTTTTTGCACCGATGCGTGGGAATTATTAATCTCCCTTGGAACGAAATGATTACCTGAATAAATATTCATGTATTCTTCCGCCAGATGAAGATCTGCATGAATTTATTCCTTTTTAAGCCCAAACAGACAACGAACAAACATGTTTTTGTTGTTCAAATTATTCTGGAGTCGCGCATTCGGACTACAATAGGAATCGCATTCATATTATTTGCCAGTCGTATAAATATTTCCGACCTGTGCAATGTTGAATCCACCCAGTGGCGTCGCTAGGGGGTGCGGTGGGGCGGGCCACCCCGGGTGACACCATCAGGGGGTGACACCAGACCGTAAAATTCTATATATTCCTTTTATTTGGCACTGGAAAGCTCGGAAGAGTACGATGGGTTAAACCATTAGGGGGTGACACCATGAGCTACCGCCCCGGGTGACACCACGAGCTATCGCCCCGGGTAACACCATGAGCTACCGCCCCGGGTGACACCATGAGCTACCGCCCCGGGTGACACCATGAGCTGCCGCCCCGGGTGACACCATGAGCTGCCGCCCCGGGTGACACCATGAGCTACCGCCCCGGATGACACCATGAGCTACCGCCCCAGCTGACAACAACCCTAGTGACGCCTCTGAATCCACCAAACTTTTTTAAAAATGGTTTTGAATAAACTATATTAATTTAAGATAATTTAGCCTGGTGATAAAAACAAATATAATTTAAAAGTAATAGAATAAAAACCCCTGGACCAATCAATAACTAACCCATTGTAGCGCCTCTTTGATCCCACCGAATGCATCAAATAACGGGAGATGTTGGCCAATATTGCTATTTATTGTTTGTTCAATGACAGAGGGTACCTGTATGTACCACAATATAACTTCGTGGGCTGCATAGGTAAGAGTCGCAGGTGTTATACTAGGATTATGGTAGTGGCATTGGGTGTCTATAGACTAGACTGGTAGTGGCATTGGGTGTCTATAGACTAGACTGGTAGTGGCATTGTGTGTCTATAGGCTAGACTGGTAGTGGCATTGGGTGTCTATAGGCTAGACTGGTAGTGGCATTAGGTGCTGTAGGCTAGACTGGTAGTGGCATGAGGATATACTTAGACTAGGATTGTAGTGGCTTTATGATACTGACATGGATGAGCTGACATGGATGTACTGACATGGATGTCCAAAGCTTAAGTCAGTGACTGGCAAACTCATGAGTAAAAGAAACATCATCAGCGGGTGAATGAATGAATTCTGATGTCATAAAAAATGCACCTAACTCAAAGATTATTTCAGTACATTTTTAGAAACAATTGTTCGACGTCACAAAGACATTCCATTCAAATACTCATCCAGATATATAGACCTAGATGTTGATGTTATTGTAAATACAGACATAAGAATATAAAGACAGATATAGAATTAGATATAGATTTTAGTCCGCATTCGTATTTTTTAATGTTCGTTAAATACATTCGTGTCTTATTTAAAGCTAAACACACGTATTAAGAGACTTCCCCACGGTTTCCAGTAAAACTGTCATTAAAATCGTTACAAACTATCCGGTTAATCTTCTTGTCATTTCTGGCACATTTGCCGGATTCTTTTATTTGACGTTTCTCTTCGCGCGACACCAAACAGAAAGAAAGTAACTCAATGCCGTTTCGTTTTTCTCTCCTTTTAGTTTTGCCATCACTTTTTTCTCTCCCTTTTCTGACGGACGCTTATTTCAAACTATTGTTTTAGGTGGCAGGCTCCAAGAATCTTTTTTTTTTGTCACGAATGCAAACCTTATTCCATATTGACAAACGCCCAACCTTTTCAGCTACGCCATCGTGCGGCAACGTCAAAAGCTTTGTTAGCCCGGGTGTGGGGGAGGGTGGGAGGGATCAAAGAAGCCATTTCGATATGATGGCGCTGGAGCGGAACCAGGCGCGTGGAGTTTACTATAAGGCTACTGCGTCCAGCATTGTTCAGGGCCTATTTTTTAATTTTATTTTTTTTTATTATTATTTTTTAAAAAAATAAAATGCACCGTGGTCTTAGACACTATTCAATTGTTGGAACGTTCTGGTCATGGCGTGTGGGACAGACCATTATCTTATGGTTATTTTTGTAATATTTTTTTGACATCATAAATTCAGAATTTTAATTACATTTTTAAGTAAGTGCGCGTGTGAATTCTGTTTTCATTGAATTTTACTGTTTTCCAAGTTATTGTTTCCAGTATTGTGTTCCGGAAACTCATAGCGTGCGCTTGAATGAAGAAATAATTAAAACGTTGGACTTGACGACAAAACTGGTTTTGAAACTTGAACCCACGTCGATGGAGATACAGAACTCCCCGGTGAATTGTTTCATTTTGATAGATTCATATTTTTTAAAATAAAAAAATGTTTTTCGATGGTTCTAAACTTTTATTGGTGGGTACATTTTAATTAAAAGGACAATTTTCGCAGTGTTTTTATAGTCAATAGATGAATTTAGTCGTTTCCACTAAAGTTAGAGACGTCTGTACCGCGCGTGGTTCTTTCTTCTTTTGGTTTTGTTAGTGATCCTCAATGTTTGACAGTTGAGGAAATACTTAGAAAACTAAATAGATATGTTGGATAAAACTGGTACAGTTACCCACTCTGGGAACGTAGTTATGCAATACAACACCTGGTTTCACAGATCAGCTAATCATATATTGCTAGAGAAGTCAAAGATTAATTCTTGAAGTTGTATAAATATTTCATTCTTATTAATTCTCTTTCTCACTCTCTCTCTCTCTCTCTCTCTCTCTCTCTCTCTCTCTCTCTCCTCTCTCTCTCTCTCTCTCTCTCTCTCTCTCTCTCTCTCTCTCTCTCTCTCTCTCTCTCTGTGTGCATTCGATCCACCCATTTATTTTTCGGATTTTCATATATTATAACAGTGATTCCCATTCCTTGACACGAACCCTTTACCCAAATCTAACCACGTGACACTAACCATCTACTCTATTCTAACCACGTGACACTAACCATCTAGTCTATTCTAACCACGTGACACTAACCCTCTAACCCACCCTAACCACCAGACCACTGTTATCGGCGTATAAACTAATCTTTGCCTCCTACCCCCACCCTAGGCTGTCTTAGGCCACTGTTACTTATGTCACCGCAGTGAGCCTCACACTTTCATAGCCCTCGCCTATCCTAAATTTCTCTTATAATCATTATTAATTCCTTACCCCTACCCATACTAGGACCCGCACAATCCGTTTCGCATACTAAGCCGCTAAGGGCCCCACAATTGCTAAAACTGACCCTGCCCCCACCTATCCACAATCCCACACTAATTCTGCATGTTTATATATCCTTATATTAATTGCTTTGCATTATGCTGAGGGGTCTAAGTTCTCTCTTTCGAGAGCTTCCAAATGGCTTAAGTTCTTACTGTTAATGCACCCACCCAGCCGAAAGCTTTAATACAATTTATTTTCGTTTAGCTCCTTTCTGTCTTCAACCACTCAAATAATTCATCCATATCTTTATTATTTTAAATATATTTATTAATATTATTATTATTTTGTTTGTTTGTTTCTTTAAATCGTTACCATTAACTAAAAGTTGTCATGGAAAGCGATATTTGCACCAGTATGTCATGGTTTAATGGCGCTATTGGTTGTAAAAAAAAACCTTTATATTCTACAGTTGTGGATGATGGACCAAATAACCAGCTCCTTCTCCTCCCCCACCCCCACACCCCGTCCTCCGTCAGTTCTGATAAATTCTATAGCTACTGGCACTGGAGTATTCACCCAAGCACAAAATTGGATGGCAACTCTCTCTCTTCATTGATCTAGTCACTCGTACTGACATCAGGGACGTTTTATTCTCTTTGTCTCCAGTTTGTCTGAGACCAGACACGCGGGCTCAGCTTAGAGTTGGCATATCAGAAGGGAAACAGAGGCGGAGACAGGTTGGGGGGGTGATGGATAACACAGGAGACATTTTTTAAAATGCTTATGTCAGGGTGGCAGTGAGTAAATAGCCAGGATTTTTACTATTGAGGGAAGAGAACATTTCTAGTCCCACCCTGGGCGGCACTAACATTAACCACGACACATTTCTCTTACCACTGGCCGACACTAACATTAACCACGACACATTTCTCTTACCACTGGCCGACACTAACATTAACTACGACACATCTCTCGTCCCACCCTGGGCGGCACTAACATTAACTACGACACATTTCTCTTACCGCCCTGGTAACGCTAAGCTTTACAGAAAAAAAAATCTACTTGAAAATTAAAAGTTTTCTGAGTGTGCTGTAAGTTAAACATATGGCCTTACAGCGGTTTTGATGTGTGCCAATATTTGCTGGAAAAAAAGAAGTTTCATTAGGAAAAAAAATGAAAGAGAAATAAAATAAAATAATAATTTGAGCTGTGTTATTTTTAAAACATAACATAACTTTGGAGCCGTCTTATCCCTCTTTTTAATTTCGTCAAACTGTTGTGGTTATACAAATAGCCGTTTGTTTGAAACTTGTTTTATTGTTTCATTTTAATGTTTTTGTAATTTTTTTTAATGCATGCAAGTTTTAAATGAAATTTTACATTAAACTTGCGCCATTTTGTTGTTGGGTTTTTTGTTTTGTATTTGTGGTTTTAAAATAAAGCACGTAAACGTCTCGCGAGAGATGTATCAGAAAATAACTATTTGAAAAACATGAGCAACATATCTCCATACAAAAACACTGACGACACACAACAACACAACTCCACACACGACACAAGCAAGACACAAGACTTAAACAAGACGCATGGCACAAACAGGACACCTGACACAAACAAGACGCATGGCACAAACAGGACACGTGACACAAACAAGACGCATGGCACAAACAGGACACATGACACAAACAAGACACGTGGTACAAACAAGACAAGTAACACAATCAAGACACAAGACCTAAACAAGACGAATGGCACAAACAAGACACAAGGCACAAACAAAAGTGTAGATTTCAAAATGAGAGCTACAAGAAAATAAGGGTAAAAGGGGGGGGGGGGGGGGGGGAGAGGGGTTAAATTTAATCAGTATTTTAAACGTGGTGAGTTTTCGCAGCTTGTATCGTAAAAATCACATGTCAGGATTTCATTAGCATGATGTAATGCATTGGCACCAATGTGTTCAGCAATAACGAGTTCACTGACTGTTCTATACGGGATATCAAAGTTTTATAAAGTAACAAGCAACACGTAAAAACAAATTTTTTTTTCTATAAATCCCTTATATATGAGAAATAACTAAAAGTATTGATATGTTCGATATAATACGCACCGCGCGAGAGACCGCTGTTACATCGAGAGCTGGAGTGAATGTCAAGTGACCAGGTCAACTATAGGAGACGGCTACACATGCTTCATAATAGAGATTTTTGTGTGTGTGTGTCCAATAACCCCGTGGTCGTAGAGATTTTAATGTTTTCACTATAACTTTCTCGGGGCTTTGTAGACTTGGCGGCGCCCATTTCCTCATAGAGATAGATGGAGATAAACTAAAAGCTCATTAATATAATTACGGTACGTTCGATCAATCTGAAATTTTGATACAATGCATTCTTTGGTAACACAAATCCATTTGTAAAATTTTAGCTTGATTTGATCATGGCGAGTAGTTCATTTTTTACTATTGTTTTTCCGTGGGCTCGACCACGATTGACGGACAGAGAGAACGACAAGACGGTGAAGTTATTTTAAGGGATTTATAAAGAAACGCTCGTTTCTCTATTTAACGGCTGTCTGGGGCGAGGAGAAGATAGATTGAAATTTTTGTTCTGAAAAATTATTTTGAATTATTTCTATTATAAAACTTTTAAAAATTAAATTAATAGAAAAAACAAAACAACTTGCATGGAAAAAAAAGTTCAATATTCGTGCAACAAAATCTTTGATACTTTTCTCTGCGTTCGACGTTTTTCTCAATAACTTTTTTTTCCTTGTGTGTTGCCACCTAGCCCCTTAAAAAAACCTAAACCCTTGGCAATTCTAGCATGAGAGAAAGTTCGTTGATGAGAGTACCCCTTATCTCTGGGTAACATAGCCGTCATGTCGCTCACCTTTAAAACATTATTTTTGTGACAATTTTAATTATCTCGCCTTTCATATTTACTCCAGCTCCGCTAATGACGGTGTCACCGCAGACAAGTCGAGTTAGAATTTGGGTCGTCCGGTGTTTGAGCGGGTATATCACTATCATCACGGTCTGTCGATCTTAATTGGATCTTCTTTGTGTCTCCTATGTGTGAGTGACCTTCTGACGTCACGGTCATGGCGGTTGTTGTGTCCCCCCGACCTCACTCCCTTCACCCCCTCCCCAAACTCCTGTAGTTTATGAAATGATCTAATCTCAGTTTCTAAAATAACATTGCCCCTTGCTACTGCTGGCAATGGTAAACTTGGAACTCACGAGCATGTCTTGTGTAAACATTGCATTAACTGAGGAAACTGGCGAGTACTCTCTCCCTGAATCGAGATAACGATTTTTTTTTTTTGAAATGGGGTTGGGGGTCAAAAAAATTACAGTAAACATGATGTAAAGCGCTTGTTTTTTCCCCCCTCCTAAACAATGTCATTTTTTATCAGCTTCATGTAAAACATGTAAATAATCCAATTTAACATTTGAGAATTTTTTCTGAAATTGTATTGCATTTCTGAAATGGGATTGTATTTCTGACATCAAAATGCATTTCAAAAAAAAAAGTAACATGTCTTAGTTTCGTTGAAATTTATATAATCTGAAATTTGATGAACTAGTCACATTTCAGCCGCGCTGTTGGGATTTGAACAATGACACACAATGAAAAAGAAGAGAAGAAGCTTTGATTGTTTACGTCGCACGCTCTATGTCACAATTTAAAGTCGTGTAAAGTTCACATCACTAGATTGCGCTCCACAACGATTCTGCATTACAGTACCACCCTAACGACACCAAGAAAAGCAAACACTGCGATTATTCACCCCACTCCCGGGCGCCGGGTTTCATCAATACATCTCTGTCCTCATACTCCAACCGTCAGTCGCAATGAGAACCTAGCGTCTCCTTTCAGGAGGGGGGGGGAGTATTTCAGGTTGGGGGGCGTCTTTATGTTGGGGGATGGGGCTCAATGGCTGTTTTTGTTTTATTTATCGCAGACGATTTTGAAACCAGTTTATTTTTATTTACGGGGACTGTGGGCTCACACTTAGATGGTAATTTTCATCTCGGCCCAGAACGGGGAACTATTGACACAAGCAATTAGTGGAGCTCTTTGAGGCGTAGATGATAACAGGTAAGGAAGCTTGCAGCGCTCGGCCCGGGTTTAAATGCTTGAATGCAACACCAACGTCAGTGCCCTAGTGTCCTATGAAAATGATTTATTTTTTTTACGTGCTTTAAAAAATATATAATAAAGAAAGGTCTTTGTTAACTAAGGGAAAAAACACCAGAAAGATTTATTTAACTTATTGAGTGAATGAATGGTACATGCGAAGAAATTAGAATTTGGTTGTAAATTCATAAAACTAATTTTGCGATAAGTTTGTTTCAGATAATGAAATAAACTATAAATATTTCTCCCGATTCATTTCCCACATCAGTTGTATTAAAGTCTTATTCTTGGTTATTTATTATAATTTCACATAAAAAGCCCCATTTCCGCGCCACTGTAACTTTGGCTCTCGGGGTCATGTATGAAGTCCTATCATTTATAAAAATAGAAGAAGAAATACCGGTAATTCTTTTAATTGTACGTTGTTAGTGAGAGAGTTTCATGCCTTCAACTTTTGCTGGGAAGAGTTCTTGGGTATATATGTCCATTTTTATAGAAAACTATTTATTGAAATATTTTGTTGGACATTCAATAATTATCATTATATTGCTATTTGCGTCTACTGAGGTATTATATAAAGTGAAATCTTTCGACTCGAGCTCTTGTTGGTTGGATCAGTCTCACCTGTTCTGTTGATGCGTCTGTCGAAATATATATGGGCACGTCAGATTTTACCGTGACTGTGTAGATGGGGATCAAACCTTAGACAACGATGCTACATCACACCCCACTCCATGACACACCCGCCCCCCCCTAAAACAAAACAAAAACAAAAAAGAAAAGAAAAAAACCTAACAACCCCCATTCCACTTCCTAATACAGACAGTCGCGCCATGACTTATTTAATGAAAACTTTATTTATGTTCCACCCCGACCCACAATTTTCCTTATTTGTAATGAAAGTTTTTCCATAATTTTTTTTGATGTGTTATGTCAGTACCATCATATTTTACTCCCATAAAGAAGGTTGAAATTTACTACACATCTTTCAAGCATGAAATATGGGTATTTGTGTTAGAAATTTAATTTATATATATACATACATTTCTTTATTTTTCTTTTTTGGTGATTCGGCGTGATGTTTGAGAGCAATAGGTGCAGCAGAAAATTTTACATTTAGATTTAGATCTATGTGTAACAAAATTAGATTTGAAAATGACTGAGCGTTAAGATAAAAATCATTTTTGTGTGTGTGCGTACATTTTGACAGCTAATAACAAGGTATACCTTCCAGTTCTGCTTTGATTTTCTAGAGCAGGTTTTATCATGTAGCAATAAAGATAGATCCCCTTAAAACAGCGGTCTTATATATTTAACAGTTTTATTCCTTAACACAGAAGATCATAACGTCATGTGTCAAGTATTATCCCAGCTGTTATGCCTCATGTTCATCCCAATCCCAGTTGTTATGTCTTATGTTCATCGCAATCCCAGTTATTATCACGTGAGTTGTGTGCACATTCGCAGTTTGAAAAAATGAAAGTTTTTGGCGAGTCATAACAAGGCGTCCTTCTATCACCATGACGACTGCTAATCTCATTCACGTAGATAGCATTTTTTGAAGTTTCTTTACAATGATACAATGTTAAAAATGTTTTTAGTTTGTGTTTTCTGAAACATAATCCTGATTTTTTAATTTTTTTTTTTTTTTTGAATTTTTAAAAAAAAAAAAATTTTTTTGGAAGTATACATGGATGGGAAGAGACAAAGACGTAGAAAAGTTGATTAAATTTTAAATAATGTGCGGATTTGAAAAAAAAATACAGGTTGAAAATGGCGGATGATTTCAGGTTGACAACCGTGGATGGGTTCAAGAAGACAATCGTGGATGGGTTCAGATTGACTGACAATCGTGGATGGGTTCAGGTTGACAATCGTGGAAGGGTTCAGATTGACTGACAATCGTGGATGGGTTCAGGTTGACAATCGTGGATGGGTTCAGGTTGACAATCGTGGAAGGGTTAAGGTTGACAATCGTGGATGTGTTCAGGTTGACAATCGTGGATGTGTTCAGGTTGACAATTGTGGATGGGTTCAGGGTGACAATCGTGGATGTGTTCAGGTTGACAATCGTGGATGGGTTCAGGGTGACAATCGTGGATGGGTTCAGGGTGACAATCGTGGATGGCTTCAGATTGACAATCGTGGATGGGTTCAGGGTGACAATCGTGGATGGGTTCAAGAAGACAATCGTGGATGGGTTCAGGTTGACAATCGTGGATGGGTTCAGGTTGACAATCGTGGATGGGTTCAGATTGACTGACAATCGTGGTTGGGTTCAGATTGACTGACAATCGTGGATGGGTTCAGATTGACTGACAATCGTGGATGGGTTCATGTTGACTGACAATCGTGGATGGGTTCAGGTTGACAATCGTGGATGGGTTCAGGTTGACAATCGTGGATGGGTTCAGGTTGACAATCGTGGATGGGTTCAGGTTGACTGACAATCGTGGATGGGTTCAGATTGACTGACAATCGTGGATGGGTTCAGGTTGACAATCGTGGATGGGTTCAGGGTGACAATCGTGGATGGGTTCAGGTTGACAATCGTGGATGGGTTCAGGTTGACTGACAATCGTGGATGGGTTCAGATTGACTGACAATCGTGGATGGGTTCAGATTGACTGACAATCGTGGATGGGTTCAGATTGACAATCGTTGATGGGTTCAGATTGACTGACAATCGTGGATGGGTTCAGGTTGACAATCGTGGATGGGTTCAGGTTGACAATCGTGGATGGGTTCAAAATATCGTTATATCATCTTTTTAAAACTCTTATTTCTCAATTAATCTATGGGCTCTCTGCTGGCAGACAACGTTCGGGGGTACTCATAATCAAGCCCCTATAAACAAGAATGAGAACCGCTGACGTGAGCTGCTGCTCTGCATGGAAACCAACTGTTATATCAGGCTACTTACTGGTACCTTCCTACCCCAACCATCTCCCCCCCCCCACCCAACAGCAAGTCTATTTATAATACCAACACGAGCTTGATGCCGAGGGCAATATCTCACTCTTAGGGCCAGGGAAGTGCTGGCGCCATTTCACTCTGAGGCTATGCAGAATTTCTCATAATTTCCCGTCGAAACGTGATTGTTCGAGGAACCCGATAGTCTTCAAATGTCACTGGGTGAAATCTCGACACGAAAGATCTCGTCGGACGAATCCCTCTTCTTTGATGTCAAACGGGCTATCGCCGCGATGCCTGCCTAATCCCCGATGTCACGCTTTCGCTCCCGAGGCGCGATATCTGCTCTTATAATTGAAGAATTATGAAGAAGGAGCTGGTAGCGATATCAATATTTAACAACCCAGCCGGCATATTGCCTGGTTGACGCGCTACTCCAGAAGACTCTGCCTCGTTGTTCTGACAGCACGGCTTTAGAAGAAGTGAAGCTTGTATACTTATTAAATGCTTTAAGGGGCTGAGGGTGTAGATAACAAACAATAGGAAATGAGCCGTTTTAAAGGGCTCATCAACTATTCACATAGTCTTTATAATAATATACTACTCATTATTTCCTAACGATTTTTTTCATGGTTATATTTCAGATTTAGATTATGACATAAAATATATTTTTATCAAACTTTCTTTCAGCCACACATCAACTCTTGGGTCGTAACATGTGGTTTACTTTGTCTCGATTTTCAAAACTAATTGCTCACAATACCTTACGATAGAAAATGTTGAACCCTTTACCCTTCACAGCGACCCTCTCCCGGACTTTGGTAACATACAGTGTGAGAACACTTTGGTTATGAACTACTGACATAATACAAGCCTTCCAACATTAGGTTTTATCAAATGCTTATACAAATAAAAAAAACTTTTAAAATAAATTTCTTCCATGAATCGTATTAAAGTAAATCTTTATCTGAGTGCATTCGCAAAGCGTTGGTCTTTCCATCCTTTGTTAAGTTAATTACTTTTGGAGTTTCCCGATCACCCCCAATATCAAGCACGGAGATGTTGTGTCGCGAAGATATTTAAATTATTTTAAGGATATTTCTGTTAAGTTCTACCTCCTTTAACCGAGATGCAGCCTGACCAAATAAACATATATTCTTCTGGCACTCACCTGCCGCCGTTTAACAATATAGTTCAGACACAGAACTACGATATCACAAAAAGTGAGATTTCTAAAAATAATATTTTATTCATATCACCCGTGCAGATAACCGCTTCTCAACACGCATTCGGATAACAAAAGCGCAACGGCATTCACGTGTGCGTCACATGTGTCGGAAATTGCATCGTGTCTTCTGTATTCCGCCTCAGGGCCTCCGTATCCGGTTTTGAATTCAGTTTACTTGTCTTGGAAAGTCGCTTTATAAGAGTCCCATACTTTGAGACTCTCCCACCCAGGTAGCGAGTGATGTTTTGAAACTGATCCACCCATATAGCAACTGATGTCGTGACACTCATCCACCCAGGTAGCGAGTGATGTAGTGAAACTCATCCACCCAGATAGCGACTGATGTCGTGACACTCATCCACCCAGGTAGCGAAGGATGTAGTGAAACTCATCCACCCAGGTAGCGAGTGACACTCATCCACCCAGGTAGCGAGTGATGTTTGAGATTCAACCACCCAGGTAGCGAGTGATGTAGTGACACTCATCCACCCAGGTAGCGAGTGATGTCGTGACACTCATCCACCCAGGTAGCGAGTGATGTTTGAGATTCAACCACCCAGGTAGCGAGTGATGTTTTGAAACTGATCCACCCAGATAGCGACTGATGTCGTGACACTCATCCACCCAGGTAGCGAGTGATGTCGTGACACTCATCCACCCAGGTAGCGAGTGATGTTTGAGATTCAACCACCCAGGTAGCGAGTGATGTAGTGAAACTCATCCACCCAGGTAGCGAGTGATGTAGTGACACTCATCCACCCAGGTAGCGAGTGATGTCGTGACACTCATCCACCCACGTAGCGAGTGATGTCGTGACACTCATCCACCCAGGTAGCGAGTGATGTCGTGACACTCATCCACCCAGGTAGCGAGTGATGTCGTGACACTCATCCACCCAGGTAGAAAGTAATGTTTTGAAACTGATCCACCCAGATAGCGAGTGATGTAGTGACACTCATCCACACAGGTAGCGAGTGATGTTGTGACACTCATCCACCCAGATAGTGAGTGATGTCGTGACACTCATCCACCCAGGTGTTGTTTTGATACTGATCCACCCAGGTAGCGATTGATGTTGTGACACTTATCCACCCAGGTGTTGTTTTGAAACTGATCCACACAGGTAGCGAGTGATGTTGTGACACTCATCCACCCAGGTAGCGAGTGATGTTGTGAGACTTATCCACCCAGGTAGCGAGTGATGTTGTGAGACTCATCCACCCAGGTAGCGAGTGATGTTGTGAGACTTATCCACCCAGGTAGCGAGTGATGTTGTGAGACTCACCCATCCAGGTAGCGAGTGATGTAGTGAAACTCATCCATCCCTGTTTCTAGTGATGCTTCGTGCTCAGTCTTAGCTTTAAGTTTGGACACCAGTTCTCCAGCTTGTTAATCACTCGATGTATTTTGCTCCACCACCAAGCAATTTTTCATTTAGGTCTTGCGGCTCCACAGATACTTGACCGACGCCGCGCATCACTTTAGAACTAACGCACAGCAAATTTTGTAAAATATTGCCCACAAAATTTATGCTGTGCAACTTTTCACACGAGTTTATCTACATTGCACACAGACCAACGAATCGTATAGGAAACATTGCCACCCAGTAACCGCGCGTTCATTTTTGGAATATTCCAGATCATAACTAAAATTTTAAAGATTTCCTTGTCCGTTAAGTCATCTAGTTTTCTTCATTATGAAATAGAGGCACTCACTCTTCGGCTTTTCTAACAAAGATTTGTTCCATAAAGTCAGGGTTTCGGAGGAGCTAAAGAAAAGTGTTACTTAAATGAGTAAGAAACTGTTAAAACATGGGTGTTGTTTTAAAATTAAAAACTTTTACTCTATAGTGAGAGAAATTTTAAGCCTGTATGTCATCTCTCGATCTCTTCTTATAGCCACGTGATCATTCATTTAATCTCGGACCCATCTTCAGAGCTAGCTGCAGACACTACTTTTTTTGTTGTTGCTCATTAGCATTTGAATGAAAAGTTCACTTTAAAAATAACGTATAAAAAGACATTTGGGTAAAAACAATTACACATAACTATGAAGGATTCTTTCAAAGTTTTTCTTCACCTTCTAACAACACATCCGCCCCCACCCCAATAAACACACACACTCACAAGACCGTCATCTGCACAATAACTCTGTGGAAGTGCGAGTCATTTATCACAACGCTACTTTATGTGTTATCTTATCTTATCTTAGATATACAGACGCTCCTTCAATGCAGAAGATAATTGCGTCCACAGACCATGAGAGATGATCTGTTGGCAAGTGATGCAGCGGTCACAGGCCACGGCTATAGGGGTTCCACGCATTACCCCAGCCGCCTAACTATTGTCTAGTTAGGTACCCATTCGGAGCTGGGTGACTCGGGGACTCCTCAGGCCCCGAGAACAAATCCTCACTTTCGTGTGGATTCGAACTCGTGACCATCAGTGTGACAGTCGAGAGCGCTACCTCTCGACCACCACGTCCCATGTGTTAATATATATATATATATATATGTGTGTGTGTGTGTGTTGTTGATGTGTTGTTAAATGCTCCACTTCCTCCACTAAACACCTATCTCTAATCTCAGTCCATAAATTGATGTTTGTCCACAAAAGAAAATGTCAAATTTAATGCCTGCCCTATCAGTGCACAACCGCCAAGGTCTATGGGATTCCCCGATAAGTGAGCTGCACACCACCTCCGAGTGTGCACTTTGTCTTGCAACTGAAACCTCTCGAAAATTGATACCGATAATAATGAAACAAAAAACCAAATGGGAATATAATAAAATATTTCAATGAGCATTCTAGAATAAAGGATATTTGAGTTATGGCCTCATTAAACTTTAGGTAAAGCGATTCTCGTCTGTAAACATTAAACAAGTTATGGTTATGTATAATTTATTTAAAAAATTTGCAGTGATATGAAAACATAATTCAATATTGATTTTACTTGTGACATGCTTAATGCGATAATTATTTTCGTTTCTCAGTTAACAATTTTCAAATATCCGTATGATATTTCGTTAAAGGTAATTTCAATTTAAAATTATTTTTAAAAAAAAAACACATTTTATACAGTGAAAATCCACAGTTACAATTTTGTTTACGCGCTAATTAAAAGTATGTTGTATTTAATCAATTCAAGGTATGGAAAAAAGATTTTTTACGGCTGGTACTGACTTTTAAAAAAAATAATTGTTCGATTAATCGGGGAATAAAAATCGATTAATTTCGATTAATTGTATTTTTTATTATGCGTATATAGATCTCGTTCAGTTGCGATTGATTATTTCACGAAATCGGTTAAGTCGCGGTAATCCCATGGCGTCCAAATATCGTAACGTAGCACAGCAAATTCGTTTTGTTATGCAAGAAATAAGGAGGAAAAACCTTTTTGTTATGCATGCACGTCTAAATAAATAGTCATAATATGAGGGAAACGTATGTAACTAGCAAACAATATCAGTTATTAATAAATTTGAAAAATAAAAAAAGATATATTTTATTAAATTTTAATCGAATTTTAATCGATCCCTAATCGCTAATTTTGTTTTGTTTTTTCAAAAAATATTATTCTTTAAACATTAAGGATGTTTATATCCTGAACCCACCAGAGTACATACGATTTGAGAACCTCGATTCTAGAAGACGGTTTAAAAAGCTCGGCTCCAGGAGACCGTCTGACAACCTCGGTTCTAGAAGCTGATAGTTGAAAATCGTTGATGTTACGAAATGCTTAGTTTCTTTTTTGAGATAAAAAAAAATACATCGAAATCTATTGGCCATAAATTGCTTCGGGGTGATTGAAGAGAGCGTGCAGAGTTTACAGAAATTCATTTATGGTGTTACAAGTTTTCGAGTTTGTTCTTGTAGGCCATTGTAGTAAAGAAACACAATGCCATCGTGCGTTTCTAGTCTGGCATAAGAACACTGAGTTGTCTTGCTGTAAAGGTTTATGGGAAGTATCCTCAGAGTTCTATTTACGTGTCATGAATTGAAATAAATTCTTCTTACAGAAAATATTGCAAAATACCCCCAACTCTTGTGTTGTCGTTTGACTCCCTTCAAACCGCTGTGCCCTATTTATACCCTGTCGGCCCATTGCCTAGGAGCATTTAGGAAAAATTAATTTTTCCAGTGATAATTATGTAAAGTTTGTTAGCTATATATCACGTATCTTTAAAATTCTAACAAATCTACAGGAACGATAGGCTTTGCTTATGTCTGTGAAGTAAAGTTTAAATCAGTCAATGTCTTTACAAGGTATTGTAATGTATCACTATAGAACTAAAAGCTCACGCAAAGTATGATACCTGTTAAAAATTACATTATTATCAATTTTTAAAAAAAGCCGTGTACTTGTGTATTTTGAAATAATCGTGTAACGTAGATCTATGTCTTTCCCATAAGTAAATAACATGAAGTTGTTCCCGAGATAGTCAACACAACACAATAGGAAGTATCTTTCACAGTAGCCTATATGTTTCGTTGGTCCGTATGTTAATGACATTGAGTGAAAATTTGTGCATAATTTATTTGTTCAATGGAAGATTACATATTCAACATACACTCATCTATTTTCCTTGTCAAAATTTGCTATGTGGTGACTCTAAAGTACTGTGTGGCGTCAGTTAGCCGCGTGGGCGCGCAGCATAGATGGGACATTGGTGTGAATGACATCGTTTCCAAATCTGTTAAGTTTACGAACCGTTTGAAAACCTTGAAAATTGCGCCAAGAACTGCTCTAACATTTGTTAATTGTATTTACTTTTATTTACAATGTAATAATTAATATTATCCGTACTATCGCGAACCGTTACCAGCTCACGGACCACCTTCTAGTTAAATCATCTACTCGGTGTATGAGTTTTGGTGGAGGGTGGGCATTTGGCTCTACAAACCTAAGGACACTTTCTAGCTCAATACATGATGTTCGCCTTTCCTCGTGATTCTATTAACGACCCGAGAAGGAATATGTTGTGGGTAGGGGAGCTAGAGGTTGTGGCAGCTTCCAGCGCAGGCATAAAAATGGGCTTCGCCTTCTCAAGAAAGTCTCATAAGGATTTTTTGTTTGTTTGTTGGCCGTATCCCCTTGGCGCAAATTAGATCTTCCAGCAGCTAATAGATGGAGAGAATAATGGAGGGATAGAAAGAACAAAATAAAGGAACAGTAAGCTCGCATAATGTAGTGCGTAATTCTTTAAGTTAATTTAAGTAGCAACAATAAATTTTAAATAATATCGGTAGAGGAAGACATAAAAGTCATTTGAAATAATAAAAAAATAAATAAAGGTAATTTCGAGTAATGATCAGAGGCATAAGTAGAAGCAAAGAGCATAGGTAACCAAAATATAAAGGAGAAAAAATGTGAATATAACTTGAAGTAATGTGCAAAGTTATTGATTCAACGTAACTTTTAAAATATTGAGCAAAGACATAAAATAATTATTGTAGGTCATGAGCAAAGATTAAGATGCAATAATAGGACACAAAATTTATTAGACAACACAGAAATTAAAAAATAAAATAAACGCAGCTTAATTGCTTCGTAATGACATTATATGTTGTGTCTAGGAAAGGGGACTCCAAACTACGGCCCGTGAGCCAGATCCGGCCCGCGAGGCCCTATCATCCGGTCCCATCAGACATTTAAATCTCCGAAAAAAGAAACTACTCTTCCGGAAGTTTACCACAAAACTTAGTAGTTGGGTGTTAGTAGACGCCCCCCCCCCCAAACTGCTGTTTGACAGTGACTTCGTCCCTCCAGCAGAAAAGTTTGGAGACTTCTAATCTAAGATATGGATGTTTTATATTGACCGTATTAATAATTATGTTTTCTACTAATTTTATGTAAAGCTCTGTGAGCCCAGATGCTTGATGAGTTACTTTGCTATTTAAATTACCAAATTATTATTGTAATTTTTATGATTAATTACATGATATAAATGTAATCAATTACTGTGTTGTACACCTAGTAATAGTGTCAACTTTGATCTAGGTTTTAACTAATGCAAATAAATGATAAACAATGTTAACGTGATAACATTATCAGCTAACAAAAACACGGTTGATTAAAGTGCTCATATCGTGGAGGTTGTAAGATCCCCGCCAAATGGTTTTTGGGGCGGGTGAGTTGATGTGACTTCCGTGCGCCATCTTGTTTGTAACATGTGTCACATCCGGTCCTGGCCCACCAATAATTTCCATGAGAAAGACCGCGGCGAGCCGGGCAACCCACACCGTCTGTATGGCGGCCATGTTAGGCAGACATCGGACAGAGTTTCCCACGAGTCGAATACTGATTTCATTTCCGGCTCCCCTTTAAATAGATCAATACTTCCTCATTACCGGAGCATGGAGGCGAGGGCTGTTTGACCGTGGGAGATTAGTGGTTGACTGTGTGTCGAAAGGGACTGAGTTCCATTCCTTTATGCTAGTAGCTCGGATGTTTTAAGATGTTTACCAAGAGTTTAAAGTGAGGAATGATGGTTTATTCTTCAACATTTTTTTTTAACGATACTCATGGAATGTTTACATAAAATGCATAAATAATTTTTAAACACAGTGAACATTTTATATCTATCATAATTCCATTATGAATAGACAATGAAAAAAATAATAATAAACTATTTTTTACATCTCAATCATATTTTAAATAAAAAATCGCCTACGTTAAAAAAAATACTAACATATACTAGGCAAAAAAAAAATTAAATCAAAAGCCATTGATTGAGAAAATTTTTATCCAAGCTTCTGCAAGTAATCTTCTCGACTATTGTTTCCGCTCTGAGCTTCATTGCGTCACGGTGGGATTTAGTTTTAATGACCATTGCTAAAAGTTTTCAAAAACATAAAAGTAGCATAATACTTGTGATAGACTCGCCATAATCCATGCTTTTAACACTGAACTCATGCTCCCATGTTTTACATCCTAGCTCACGGGCAACTCATTCCATTGTGTAGTGTTATCTCCAACGTGTCCCGTCATGCACCTGTTTGTTGTCTGCTTGTTGTGTGCCGGTCATGTGGTAAAAAAAACAAGGACAACTTCTTGGCTCGTCTATCATTAGACTTTAAAACTTGTTTAATTTGCATAAAGAAAAGAACTGAGGCAAATGTGAGAACATAAAAATATATGATTAAAAGCAAAGATCTCCGGCATAAATAAAATTATTGGCCATTATTTATCAAGAAACGAGGTCCAATTTTTTGCTCAATGGATGCTAGTACACACAGACATTCGCCGACTTCTATAAGACACCGTGCTTGTCCAGTAACCGTTTGGAGTGACAGATGCTTGTGTTATTTTTAATAAAGCTTATTGAAATAAACTATTAAACCAGAACTCTCGATTTTGCTGGTAGCTGTTACTTTTTTTAATTTAAAAAAAATAATTTTGTAATCCCATTCATCAGTAAATTTATTTCAATTAAAATGTAAATGAGAAAACATGTTGTGATTACATGCTTTATTAAATAATAAAAATTAACTTTGCGGTAAATTCTAAATAGAAAATGTTCTCTTCTATTGCTGACATAGTTGAAAATCTCGCTGAAATAAAATCTATCAACTAAAGAAAAGTATTCTAAAAGTATTATAAGTATTGTGAGACTAGATTCCTGAGAGTAGGAGAAAAAATTGTTTACACTAATAGCTGAGTTAAATTAAATTACATATATCGTTATACATCTACAATATCTATAGGTTTGGGCTTATTCCCATAAACCGGGATTTTAGCGTGAGTACAGATCAGGTCTACCGACTGTGTCGGAGTGTGATATATGACTAATAAGTGTAGTGCCAACTGGAGAATGTGATTTAGTTGTTTTTTAAAATTAATTAGAATATTTATACGATCACTAATTGGGAACATTATCTCCGCTCGCCCCCTCCCCACCACCTCAACCCCCAAACGCCCTATTAAAGAACTGGCACGATGTATGTTTATTAAAACGTTCTTAAACAGATTATTGATCAACTTCCTCCCACTCTAGAGAGCTGAAAATTGACAGAGAGCTTAATCTCCTGAAAATACTTCTCTTGTTTTTAACGTTTAATCTGCAATAAAAAAATTAATAAAGTTAACTGATAGAGTCCTCAAATATTTTAAAAGGGGGTTAACAGTATTTTATATTCTTACGAGGCTTTTCATATTTTCTTGGTCATGGCACTGAGTAGACAGACGCCTTCAAGTAAAGAATCTTTCATTAGAGTTCAACAAAACATTTTTCAGTCACTTATTATTGCCAACCATACAAATATAGTGGTTAATACGAGTGGACTGGAAGATATGTAAAGAGTTTTAAAAGTAATTTGACCAAAAATAATACAACTAAAAAAAAGAATTCGTTAATTAAGAAAATAAAAAAACTCCGAAAAAAACACACAAGTTTTTGACAATAAATCCTTTAGAATTTTTATAAATGAGACATAACTAAACGAATGTTCATTATAATACGCAGCGCAAGACAATCCAAAAATGCAAATCCTAAAACATTTTTAATATAATGCGCATCGATCGTAAATATATTTTTAAAAAGTAATTTCAATATAATACGCACCTTATTGCAAAACAGGAAAGGCTGTTCAATATAATACGCACCTTTTTGCGAGACAGGAAAGGCTGTTCAATATAATACGCACCACGACATTCTATCTCAAAAATTAACATTATACCTAGAGATAAATAACATACTCTAAAATTCAATAATTTAAATACAGTAAAATTGATCGATCCGAAATTTACATACAACATTTTTATCATCGCCCGGAGTCTGCATGCAAAATTTCAGCTTGCTAGCTTACAAGGAAGTGGGTTAAAAATCGATCCAACGTTTTTTCGGCAAGCAAACAATCAATGGCTCAAGCAGACATCACGAGTTAATATAAAGGATTTTAAAAATGACTTTTCGGAAAAAATAATCATAATAAATTTTGGTTAAATTTTCTCATAAGATTAGCATCTGAAATTTTACATTTGCCAGTCAGCACATTTGATGCATTTTAAAGGTGTAGGATTCTGTGGAACATTTTATTTTCTCCCTTTTATTGCATGTATTTTGATTCTCTGTAGACTTGTAAACATAAACTTATATATTAAAAACACTATTTTTTTTCTGTATTCACCAGACATGAAATTTCTCAAGCTGAAACTTCACAGAGTCGCATTTTGTAACTCCTGACTTACAAGATTTACGATTCGTTTTTTTTTCCTATATAAGTTATCACCACCATTCCTACACGGATATACACGTAGACGTTGTGGTGTGTGCACTGCTTACGTCACAGATCGAGCGACAACAGGAAAACAGACGCTTCATGAATCCGTCAACGACTTCAACTTGAATGTAACGCACCAGCCTCAAGCTCTGGATCGCTTCCAAGCGGAGTACTAACCGACGTGTCGCAGCCAACAGATCATATCTGTACCAACCTTCTCACGGGTGGAAATTTATTTACTAATATTGGTTGACCGAATCCTAGAGACAAAAAACCTGTCAGATCAGGATAAGAACAAAACATCCGGACTTTCATCATCGTTCGCTGCGACTGTCCCACACGCGCACACAACTCACACACGGGCACACACGCGCACACAAGCACACCACTCACATACAGGCTATTCAATGTCAGCGTAAAGCGCATTTTGTGGGCTTGGAGGTCGTATGGCGAGACTGTTGTGTCGGATATTCTCTGTCTACACGTCGCTGTTCAACATGGTGCAAACGTGGGTGCTCCAACTCATCCTTGTGGTCACGGCATTGGCCGAGAGGTGCACGAAAGCTGTTCCGTAAGTATCACAGCCTTGACCGTTGTGTATGTCATGAGTGTGCGTTTTCGGGGGGAGGTGGGGGGAGGGGGGAAAACCCCCCAGATTTGTGTCATTTACATTGTAATGTATTTGTATGAAAGATAGAAATGGCCTGTTGGACGTAATGATACCAATATACTTTCAATTCCCTTTTACAACTAACTCTGTTATAATTTCCACGAGGCTATGTAAAATTGATAGCTAAAGATAGCTATCCTATAAGTCTTCATAACGGTTGCCACAGAAACTTGCAACTAAGATTGGTACGAAGAAATAATTGTCTTGAAGCGTAAATTAATTTATTAGACAGATTTCTAGACTATAAAAACTCGTCGAGTCGTTATTGAATTTCTTTTTTAAAAAAGACACAATTAATATAATTTAGAATTTTAGAACTAGTTCCATATTAATTATTTTTTTTAAATTAGATTAAATAATATCGGATTGACAGTTTTAAGAAAACAAAACCGTTTGTAAAAATGCGTTTCTTAAGGATTTAATTTTCTGTTTGAAACGTATTGAACTGTTAAATGATATCTAAATGGAAATAGACTTATAACACTAAATTAATCACATGAGAGAATAACTTAACTTTCAAAAATAGATTTATTCTAAAAGCAATATGTCAACTCCCACCGCACACCCTCTACCAAACCAGACCAACGATATTATAAACTATAAACTATAGAGTCATTACTCATTTAAAATTATCAAGATACTATTGGGAAAATGTTTTTTTAAAAGTTTATTGTGTTTATTATTGTAGATTCAAATATTGATGTAACTAATCTCAGTTGTAACAAAAGGAAGCAGTTGTTAGAAAGGGGGGGGGGAGTATTAAAAAAATTTTTCCCCCTGAAAACTGAGAATAAAAAAAAAAACACAACTGATGTGACATTGGCGCACCTGGAGGTGAGCACACAATGAGATTAGCATAACGATAATATACGTTGCATAAAGCATATCTTCTTTTTCAAAGCAAATTTAGTGAATGGAAAGTTAAGTTTTTATCCCCTACCATTCAGCACTATATTCTATTTAATAAAACCACTACACAAATAACCCATATGAAGACAATGATTCTCAAGCATGACAAACGACATCATTGACTCATACAAAGGATTGCATATTATTTTTTATTTTAAAAAAACATTAAAAATTTTTTTCCATCACAATGATTTTAAAAGTTAATGATGAAGGGGAGCGCAGAACTAGCTTTATTGCGGTTAAAGTAATAGTGGAGCATCGTATTATAAAATATTTTCAACTCTATCGAACAAACAAAGGGCTCAAACGCAACTGATGTGTGTCCTCTAACTTTAAAAAAGCATAACTCATGGAACAAGGTGGTGAACATGCAGACGTGAATAATTCTTTTGCGTTAAGCGTTCAACGGTGATTCTCAAAATATTTAACTTGATGAATGAGGGTCATTTTACGAGTAAACATTTTTGAAACTCTCAATACTATAATACATTAATACCTTAATTCTATAATACTATAATAATACTATAATATTTTTTAACATTCTCAAATTACGGTTTGAAAATCAGCAATTTAAAAAAAATCCATGTATTATCTATTCTTAAGCATCAAGTTTGAGAATCACTGCATTATTCATCTGTTAAAAAACGCGAGTATTGTTATTGTGAATGCAGCAACATTGAATAAACCATATTTACTTTATAAGCACATTTCATTAAGTGACTTAATTAAGCGAGCTACATTCCTTTGTGCATGCTACTTAATTTTTTAACATTTAAAAAAAAAAGGATTGTGCATAACTCTTTAAATAAAATTTTCACCGAGAAATTTGGGCCTAATCAAAATCACGAAAACAAACCCACTATCAACATTTTACAACTCTAATAAAAATTTAAGACTAGACATAAACCCCGGATAAGCGTAGGACGCAAATATCTTCTGTATAGAAGGAACGTCAATCATGCATATAATAATATATGTCTTTATATTGACTGAAATGATGGATGGGAGCTAGCATCATGTTGTAGAGATAACTTCTTGCCGTCTGTGTAACGTAATAAATTCAGTTGTAACTTTCAAGGGACAAACCATCAACATTTACGTCATCATGAAAGCTAACCCCAAAAACATGAAAACAATACCAATGAGTTTGAAGGGAAAACAAAAAACTTTTTATTATCATCAAGAAATTCCACACTAACCTAGTTTCAAAAAACTTTCTCAATCGTTGATGTTCTAGAAAGTCCTATTGTTGCACTGGATCGCACCACGAGTATTGAAGGGAATCATTTGCTCGGCTACCAATTAGCATTACAGTTAAAGTCGATACCATCATCTTATAACAAGAGAGAGCGTAAGAAAAGATGGAGAAATCAAACAACACAAATTGTTTTATCTATGGCTCAGATCAACACAAGAGCAAGTGAGCGCGAAAAAAAACAAAGGTCAAAGTTCAATGTGTCTTCCTTATGTGAGGAGGGACTGCTGTTTATCTTTGAACAATTGATCACAGCGGGTCTTACGCTATGTGAACATACTTCTAATTGATCTATCCCAGTGGATCTTAAACCTGCCTTAAGACTCGAGAGTTACGTCTTATTAGTGAATTAAAAATTGTTGTAAAAATATGTTTCAAGATATTTTGTTTTTTTCTAAAATCATTCAAACATGTAATTTATTTTGGAATTTTAAAATGAATTTAAGGTAAACACATTAATATTCTTATATCAACGAATGTCTATATCTTAGAAGAAAAATTTCTTAAAAGATAAACTTTGTGTAATTATGTAGCCAATGAGTAAAGTCAAAACCGGGGTAGCTGAAAATAAAATGTTTCCCTTTTCTTGATATATATACACACTAATAACTTACGACTGTAAGGACGCTCTTTGTTTTGAGAGACAATTAGAGGCAGTTCTCCGATGGATATGTCAACATCAACCATGTAATAAACATGTTGTTTAATTGTGCTAAAAAATAATTATCATTTTATTTTATTTTAAATGGGTAAACATATATTTCACTTGCATTACTTTCTGTCGGTGTTTCAAAACTTGTCAGTCTGATCACGGGGCCGCCATTGTCATGTCTCTCTAAAGTAAACCAGAGATACAAAATGTGGGTGAGACTGCAATCAGTATTTGTTTTGAGAAGGGAGCATTCGTTGTTTTGTTACGTTCAGTCAGGCTCACACATACCCCGTGCACATGTCATGCATCTACTAAACCACTGATGGCACAATTTTTTTAATAATTCAGTGCTAACGTTAATTTTAATAGTGGAGTAATTTCGAACAGCTCTGCTTCAATGATTTTTTGTTTCTCGACGCATTAACCTTTACAAATGTATCTACTAAAAGTTAACTTTTACTCCATTGTTAAATTCAATTAAAGTTAATATAAATATACTAATGCATTTATTGTGCCTACAATTTTCATATTTTATTTAAGTAAATACACGCACAATGCTTACTGCCCTCATTTTCAACTACTTTAGAAAGTCATTAGTTTAACTTAGATAACTCAAAGCTCAGGAGAAGAAAACGCACAAAAAGAAACACTATATGAGAGAAAAAATATGCATTTGATTTTAAATAACATTTGAATTCAGATAGTGGGCATAAAAAGATTTTACTTGAAGTAGAACAGAAAAGAGTGGTATGAAAGGGCTTCAAGGGAAACTGAAATAATTGTACGCATAATAAGACTAAACATTAGAGAGTGGTAAAATGCATTACATTTTTAGTTCTTTGAACATGAACATGTATTTTACAGTCATCTCCGGTAACAAAATAACAATCTCTATAGTCAGTCGTTATTTTAAAACTTTCCAAGAGCCACCTCCCGAAGAAAAGCTTAAGAATTACGGAGGTTTCGACCCCGTCCGGGTTCCAAACGTCCTGTGGTCGAACTGGCAGGGTGGAACCGTCCGGGGTCGAAGTGTTCGACCATCCATTTATCACAAACTTATACATTTGTTTAATTCTGCTCCAGTTAAATCTAAATTATTTCTGGATGGAAAAACTAAATAAATAATATTCAACTTCAACGTCATTAAGCTTAAAGTGAGCCTTCACTTTTATCTTAGCATTTACGTTTTTTAAAAATTCAATTGCGAAGTACGTATTAGTTCATTGTTCATTTTTCTATCATCTTATCTTATATGTTACAGACGCTCCTTCTTTAGAGAAGATTATTGCGTCCTACGTATTTCTATGGTTTGTGTTTAGTCCTGTATTCTTACTAGAGTTTTAAAAGATGATAAAGTGGAGGCTTTCCTGGTTTCTTCAGGCAACCCATTCCACGCCCGAATACCGGACTGAAAGAAAGAAAACTTGTATGTGTTTGTTCTTGCATATTGAATAAGGAAGGTGTTTTTAACTTTATGCCTATTTGAGGGTTGTATTAGGTTATCTTTGTGTTGTATTTCTAAATTAGAATTAATTGCCTTATGTATAATTTCTAATTTACTCTTGGTTCTTCTATCCTCTAGTGTTTCAAGGTTTAATGATTTAACTAACGGTGTTACTCTTGTCAGTTTTGAATATTCTCCAGTAATGAATCTGGCAGCTCGTTTTTGGATTTGTTCTAACTTATCAATATTTTCTTTGGTGGATGGGTCCCATACAGAAGATGCATATTCTAGTATAGGTCTCACCAGGGTTAGGTAGCATTTTAGTTTCATATCTTTGTTACATTTGTAAAAGTTTCTTTTTATAAAGCCTAAGGTTTTGTTTGATTTTTTTAATAACTTCATTGACATGGGGATTCCAAGATAGTTTCTCATTTATTATGACTCCTAAGTATTTCGCATCTTTAGTTTGGGTTAGTTCTTTTCCATGAATGAAATATTTTGAATTTATTTGTTTCTTTTTCTTTGTTACTCTTAGCAGTTGACATTTTTCTGGGTGGAAGGACATACTCCAGTTAGNTTCCCATTTTATTAATTCATCTAAGTCTTTTTGTAAAATTTTGCTATCTTGTTCTGACTTGATTGTTCTATAGATTATACAATCATCAGCAAATAACCTAACTTTAGTTCCTGTTGAGATATTGTTGGGTAAGTCATTTATATAAATTAAAAATAGTAAGGGACCTAGGACAGTTCCTTGTGGAACTCCTGAGTTAACCTTTATTGGTGTAGATTTAGAACCATTAATTATTACAGTTTGCTCCCTACCCAATAGGAAATCTTGGATCCAGTGATGTAAGGGACCTGAGATTCCAAAGTATTTAAGTTTTTTGAGTAAACTAAGGTGGTGAACTTTGTCGAATGCTTTTGAGAAGTCTAGTAATATTGTATCTATTTGATCATTATTATCTAAGCCTTTTGATAGATCATCTATTAGGCCTATCAATTGTGTTTCACATGATCTGTTCTTTCTAAAGCCATGTTGGTGTGGGCATAGGGCATTATATTTGTCAAGGTGGTTAACTATTCTGCTGTATATTATGTGTTCCAGTAATTTACATGTGATACTAGTAAGTGATACAGGTCTGTAATTACCAGGGTCGGACTTATCACCTTTCTTAAAGAGTGGCGTTACATAGGCTAATTTCCAATCCTGGGGTACTTTACCCTGGTTTAGAGAGGCTTGAAAAAGAACTACAAGGATTGGGGACAGTTCATTGCTTAATTCTTTTAATAACCTGGCAGGTAATTCATCTGGGCCAGTAGCTTTGTTTATTTTTAAGTTTTTTAGGAGTGAATGTATACCTATCTCATCTACAGTTATGTTACCTATTTCTTCCAATTTATTTAAATTTATTGACATTTCCTTGTCGCCTGAGGCAGAAAATGATGATGCAAAATATTTGTTAAGGATATTAGCTTTATTTTTATTATCATTATAGGTTTTATTATTTGAGACTTTTAGTGTGGCTATACCTGAAGGCTCCATTTTTTTTAGATTTGATAAAGGACCATAAGTTTTTATTGTTATCTTTAGTTATCACATTGTTTATATAATTATTTTGGAGGTTACGGCTAAGTTTTTGTGTCAGGTGTTTAATTTTTAAGTATTTTTTGTGTATCCTTTCAATAGATTGGAGTTTGTCGAATGCACTTAGTATTTAAGTCACACAAATTATTTCAAATCAAAGTTTGAGAATCCCTGGCTTAACCTAATAAAATGAAATTGATTAATGGTTTCAGACGGAGTTTAAAGAAAACTTGAGAAAATCTGACAACTATTAATTAGTTAAATATGAGATTAGCGGGACATTTTTCTTGTGACGGAAACACAAAGCCTTTGCCTTTTTGTGTGTGCGTCGTTTGTTTGGGGTGTGTGTGTGTGTGTTTGTGCGTGTGTGTGTGTGTGCGTGTGTGTGTAAGTGTGTGCGCGTGGGTGCGTGTGTGCAACCTCGGTTTTAGGGGGTGGAGGTGGCGGGTAACTTGAGATTTTTTTATACGACTTTATTTTCTTCAATTGATTAAGGTCTAATTAATTTTTTATTCCAGTAAGTGCTGAAAGGTTGTGCGCATGCTCGCAAATGACAACGTTAATGGATTTTGTCTGTTGTCGAGCAAGTGGTAGTCTGAGGCCGGTTTGGTGCGTTTCGGGAGAAAAAACAGCTCTTAAATTTAAACCATTTCGACGAAACTGTCTTTGCACACATTCAAAATTGTATTGATGTTTAGAATCTGGTAATGCTGAAAATATTGATGCATTTTGAGGCAACATTCGATCAGTTGTTTCTTGAACACAGCAAAGAGTTAGCCGGAACGCTTCTCTGTGACATTAACTATTGTTGTACATTCTATTTTGTTCTATCGTAAACCACTGTTTATAATTGTTGAATCTAAAATATTTTTTTCTGTAATTAAACCTTAACTTGTTGTCCCTCTACTATTTTGTATTGATTTTTTTTCCCTTCTGTAACTCAACATCGACTTGTTATTCTGTAACCGAATGTTAATTAATTCTTCAAAAGTTCAATATTAACTCGTTGTTTCATCACACACTCATCAATTAGACCTGATTTCAAGACCTCACTTTGTTTGCTTGTAGATTGTGTTGAGGCTTGGTGTAAGAGAAATAGAAATAATCATAATATTTTGTTGTTGTAAATATTAGTTTATAATCCCATGTAGCCCTCTCTTGGGAACTGAGAACAGTGAGGCTGGGGAATTTACACTGACCTTAAAGGGCGCCTACCAGGCTTGTCCATGGGACATATTTTTCTGTCCAATCCCATCCCATGGCAATTTATGCCTGTCCCATCCCATCCAATGGGACGTTTCCCATGGGAATCCCATGGGAAGAAACATTCCCATGGACAAGCCTGGCGCCTACTCTTTGTGTTATATTATCTGATCTGTTACAGACGCTACTTTTATACAGAAGATTATTACGTCCTACGCATGTTGAATGTTTTATCACGTTTGAAAATACAAACTTTTGATTTGTGTATGTTTAGGGAGGGTGAGGATGGTGGTAAAAAAGGGCCTAAAACATTAGATAAAAGTGGCCCTACAATGTCTCATTTTCAAAACAATAAATAAAATTTACCCCACAATGTCCCCTTCTCATAAACTTCCTGTAACTTTATGAATACACAGAACAGCTTAAAAGAATCGTTTTATAGAACAGTTTTATAGAATAGATTTCATTTCTTACTTCAACTCAAATTTCCACCCGCCCTCCTTTCACCCACCCGTCTTATCCATCCCTAGGGTCAAGACCTATCCCGAGAACAAGGTGACGGTCCTGAGGCGTGTGCCGGCCACATGTTCGAACTGGGACAAGGCGTGGGCGTGGCTGACCAAGACGGACTGTGGGACCAAATACAGGTAAGGAAAAACCTAGTCACGTCATTGATTAACTAGAATAGGTCTAAGTTAATAACACCACCTATTTTCTTCTTTTTAAATTTTTTTTTTCAAATTTATAGTTTTAAACTGCTATCATATTCACAAAGTTTTAAACTGCTATCATATTCACAAAGTTTTTAACTGCTATCATATTCACAAAGTTTTAAACTGCTATCATATTCACGAAGTTAAAGCAAGCGGTACTGTTGTCCCATTTTAATTTCTTTTCCATTTTCCGGAAACCGTCGATTGTTAGATAAGTGAATCGTTTACAGTTTACATGCTACGTACCTGCTAATGGGCCTTTAGTTTGGACTCATCATCTCTTAGAGTCTAACGTTGATGCGTTTGATAGACTTGAGTATTGTGCCACCGTTTACCTACGCCCGGATTGGCTTTGCTACGGTTGTAAACTATGCTATAACAAAAAATTTTCGCAACTGACGACTTCGTAATAAAAATTATGATTACCATAATAGAATAGGTCGAGTCAAAGGATATCAGACAGATGTCAATACATCATTTTATCGCTACCACTATATATGTGAAATACTGGAATGTGTTTAGTCAATGCTAGTTGGTGAAAAATGTTGGACAAAAAGAAAGTCTGCATGTGCAGGTGCATGGCTTGATTTTTTAATCATAGCAAAGACATGAAAGTCACATATTTATACAGGGCACATAGAGAGCGAGTAATATTTCCCTATCTAGTTGTGTGGGGAGGGTGCGGTAAAAATGGAAGGGGGTGTAAATCCTTGATCCCCCGTCCCCTCGTTAGAATCGGGTTTCATATCCCACACGTACATTAATATGAAACAAACCTGAACGGAGCAGCAGCCTGGTCTCTGTATGACGTCATGAAATTTGAGAAACAGGACATCAAGATGTTGTTTTTTCAAACCAAATCCCAAAGTAGACGCCCGTTATTGCCATCTGAGCCGTTAAGGTCCTTTCATGTTCAACACATTGCCGACAACAAGAAGAGCCAACGTCTCTATAATGCCGTGAAATATATGAAAGGCCGCGTCACAAAGACTGCCACGTGGATGTTGGGGCAATTAGTTTACTTTAAAACTGGTAAAAACATGGATCCGGAGCGTTTATTTTCATTTTTTAAGTAGTTGTGGTAAGAGTCGGGGGGTGGGGGTGGTGTATAAGTCATTTGGGGTTAGTTGTATACCAATTGGGACGCCATATTCGTTGATATTGACGTCACTTATCGTCCTGTTGGCTGCATATGCATCTTAAAGACAAGTCGGTGGATAATTGACATACCAGTCGTAGTTCTGAAAGGATTTTCAGTAGAAGCGTTGTTGAGTCGAAGTTCTCATCAAAGTGTCGCATCATGGGGAGTCCATCGTCTGATTTAGGTCACTTGTATTCTGTGATTAAATTTTTAATATAACACCATAGAAAGGTGTGTTTTTTTTAATGAAACCTAACAACTACCATAATCCATATTCTATCAACACCACGCTCCCATGATGAAGGTATTTTCTATTCCACATATGTTTCTGATCCCATTGACGCAGTGTCAACATCAAACTATCCAAGAATTATTCCTAATCTAAACTCAATACTTTTGAGAAAAAACTAGGGCTGGTATTGATTAGTTTTTTGTTCGATTGATCGGGAAATATTAAACCGATTAATCGATTAATTTCGATTTGTTTTTTTTTTATATGACGCATATATAGATCCCGTGAAGATTCATTATTTCACAAAATTGGTTGAGTCGCGGTAATTCGATGGCTTTAAAATGTGACGTAACACAGCAAATTCGTTCTGCTATGCAATAAATAAAGATTATTCGAATAATTAATCGTTGATTTCCACAGCACTACAAACAACATAACATTTCTACAAGAACAGTACTCTGTGTGTTAATTACAAGGTAATGAATTTAGAAACTATATGACTCAAGGCGCGGCTGAAATTCAATCTTGAGGCTACAATTGCTGGAATTCATTTCTGGTCAAAGTCTTTATAAAATAGCAAAACAAAATTTCTCTAGATAACAACCAAAGCCCGATGCTATAGACACGGGCTGTTTTCGTGGATAATATTATCTTTGGTTTAAGCCTAAGCCTCTATTCCGATGTAATCCATCTTTGGCGTAAAAATGGTGTATACCATTGAAATAGTTATATAGTTCAGGGTAGTGTAAAAAATCATTGGGATGTAACTTGTAGCATTTCCAAAGCAAGGCGCGTGGGGGAGATCTGATTGTTATTCGTTTCAAGTTTATTTCTTTCATGAATTTTGTGTCAAGTAACAGAGGCGTCACTAGGGTTGGTGTCACCCGGGGCGGTAGCTCATGGTGTCACCCCCTCATGATTTAGCTAGCCCATAGAACTCCTCTGAGTTTTCCAGTGCCAAAAAACGGTATTATATAGAATTTTATAGTCTGGTGTCATCCCCCTGTTAGTGTCACCCGGGGTTGCCCACCCCCACCGCACCCCCTTAGCGACGCCACTGTCAAGTAATTTTATAAGATTGAAAGTTTACTCACAACTGCCACCACTTTACTGCAGGTTATTTCTAGCCGCCAGTGCCTGGAATAAATTGTATTTTTGTATTTGATCGCAGGCGATTCGTTAATGTTGAAATACCGGACATCCCTTTGTCGTTCTGTTAGTGGATGACACACAACGTTCCTTTATTAAGTTATAGGTGTGG
The DNA here is from genome assembly GCA_002072015.1 of Radix auricularia. NCBI lineage: Eukaryota > Metazoa > Mollusca > Gastropoda > Lymnaeidae > Radix > Radix auricularia. The sequence continues at coordinate 881,477 of MUZC01000125.1, forward strand.
ATTGCCAAACTAATACTTTCCATGGAATGACACGTGGCTGTTGTTATAATTTGTTATATTATGACATGTTAAAGCGCGCCGACCTTCAGTTGAAGATTTAACTTTTTTTTTTTTTTTAAAAGATAAACACACGGGCGATTTTTATCTTATCTTATATTCTAATCTTATGTGTTACAGACGCTCCTTCTATACGGCAGATTATTGCGTCCTACGTTTATCTGCGGTTTGTGTTTAGTCCTGCATTCTTATTAGAGTTTTAAATGATGATAAAGTGTTGGCTTTCCTGGTTGCTTCAGGCAACCCAGCCACGCCCGAATACCGGACGGGATGAAAGAAAACTTGTATGTGTTTGTTGCATACGGAATAAGAAAGTGTTTCTATCCTTATGTCTATCTGAGGGTTGTATTAAGTTATCTTTGTGTTGTATTTCTAAATTAGAATTAATTGCCTTATGTATAATTACTAATTTACTTTTAGTTCTTCTATCCTCTATTGTTTCAAGGTTTAATGACTTAACTGTTGTTGTTATTCTTGTCAGTTTTAAATATTCTCCAGTAATACATTTTGCAGATCTATTTTTGAATTTGTTCTAGTTTATCAATGTTTTGGGTCCCATACAGAAGATGTATATCCTAGTATAGGTCTCACCAAGTTGAGGTCGCATTTTAATTTTATATCTTCATTACATTTGTAAAAAAAAAAGTCTCGATTATTTTATGGCTATTGTTATTGTTCGATGTAAGTCATGACAATAGTACTTGAAAATTACTCAGGGAAATAAGAAGTGTTTTTGTGTGTAAATGTGTGTATGTGAGAGAGAGAGAGCGAGAGAGAGAAAGTGAGAGAGAGAAAGAGAGAGATAGAGAGAGAGAGAGAGAGAAAGTGAGAGAGAGTGAGAGAGAGACAGAGAGAGAGAGTGGGAGAGAGAAAGTGAGAGAGAGAAAGAGAGAGATAGAGAGAGAGAGAAGGAGATAATGAGAGTAAGAGAAAGGGAGTAAGAGAGAGAGATAGAGAGAAATACAGAGAAAGAAACTTCGTGTAGAGGACTGGAATGAAATCAAAATAAAGAAAGGAACAAGTTTCTTTTCGCTCCAAAACAACATTAGGATATCAATGTATCAGCTACAATTTTAGAGCTTGAATGTCGGAATACAATTACAAACTCTACACGTAATAGATCTATTCATGATGTGCTAAGTGATTAGAATTTTTAGCAACTAAACAATTTCCTAAAAAGTCTACAAAAAATATAAATCTTTTAGTGTTTCCAAACAGAATTTCTTGTTCCTTATCTTACTGTTATTTGTCTCTACCTCGAGACGGATTAGATTCTGATATTCTGCTAAATTCTCACTCGGATCACTGACGAGATTTCCGGTGCAAACATGATTATATGCTAAGATGTGTGTTCCCAAAACAAGGAGCGCAGCTGGGAGAAATATGTGACGCTTAAATCGATCCCATCTCCTTGGAGGATAACACGAGGGCTAGAAATGGAAAAGGGGGTGGATTATAAAAGCAGATTTGGGATGAAAAAAAAGAGGGGAGGGGTGCACTGCAGCTAGTGCTGAAAACTAGATGGATGGATGCTCCGAGGAAAAAGGAAACGTTTTTTTCTTTTCTTTCCTTTTTTTAAAAAAGTTGGAGTAAATTTTGAACGAAAATAATAATTGTGCAGCTATCTCTTTTTTTAAATAAAGAAGAGATTTGATTTTAATTAGATTTAGAAGGGGAAAAAATTAACACATGCACAAATATTCCATGAAAAATTCTAATTTAATGTTTACAAATAAGTGTTGAAATAGTGGACTATCCTGATAATTTTATTCGGTTTTTATCATGTTTCTGTAGCTCTTTCATTTTTATCAAAAGAAAGAGGTGCAAAACAATATTTCCAGAATCGTAAGAACACCAATAAATTTGTACAACTTTTTGGATTTCAAATCTAGTAAATTATTCAAATTTACTGCACTTATTTCATGCCAATATGCCGTAATTTTGCTCGGTCCTTTTTACAATTTATAACAGTATGGAAATTTGTGAACATATATGTTCTGGGTATTTAATTCAAAGTAATTTTATAATTCTCAAATGAAAATTATTTCTAAATGTTCTGCATATTTTGTTTTGTTTTGTTGGAAAGGGGGGGGGGGTGTAAACTCATAACAAAGAGATCAGAATAGAATGATATCAAAATATTTTCTATTTTTTAAACATTTAATTTGAACATGTGTAGATTGTATTTTTTTTTAGTTATTGGCCCTGCGTGATAAACCCCATTCCTTTCCCATTGCCTTCTTGTCACTTGACAAGTCTCCGCCCCTGTATCCCTGATCTAAAAACAACAACGTATTGAGACAGATGTGGGATGTTGCTTCTGTCGACGCCATCCATCATTGTCTCTTGTAACGTTGGTTTAAATGAAATAACTGCTGTTGTTTTTTTTTTAAATTTACTTTTCGCTAAGATTACAATTTTCTTTCCATCCCTGCTTGTTAAATTCTCACTTATTTATGGTTATTGTAACCAAAAAATTCTAATAGGAAAGGATTATTTTTATAATTCATTTCACGAGATTAAAAATATTTTTCTTGTAATACGTGACATTGAGCTAGGTGGAATAGTTTAAAGAAGAGAAGTGTGAAATATATCAATGAGGATATCATGGAGTGACACAGTAAACTGATAGTGGAACAAATTTTTCAAATAAAACAGTAAATTGATTGTGGAACATACGATTCAAATCATACAGTAAACTGAAAGTGGAACAAAATATTCAAATTATTAACGGCAAACATATTATTAACTTATTCAAATTCGTCAGATAAACATTGATATTTAAGATTATTAGTAAGAGATAATATAACAGGTTAGATGTTGGATAAGAAAATGGCATGTAACATACCAAATGACATGTAAGATACCAAATGACATGTTAGATACCAAATGGCATGTAAGATACCAAATGGCATGTAAGATACCAAATGACATGTGAGATACCAATTGACATGTAAGATATCAAATTACATGTAACATACCAAATGGCATGTAAGATACCATATGACATGTGAGATACTAATTGACATGTAAGATATCAAATTACATGTAACATACCAAATGGCATGTGAGATACCAAATGGCATGTGAGATAACAAGGGAGATGTAAGGTAAGTGGTAAGATGTAAGATTTCCAACGACATTTAAAATGTCCAGAGCTATGAAAGATCAAAGATCAAAGATAAAATATAAGACGGTGTTTCTGATAATCAAGATAACTATAAGACAATAACCGAGTTGTAATATAAAAGGTGAGATTGAGGATTACAATCAAACACAGGGGATCATTTGGTATAAAAGACAATCGTTGAAATGTAATAAAAAAAAAATTGACATGTTACATAAATAGTGAACTATAAGATTTAATTTTTTTGTAATTTTTTTTGTTTTTTATTTATTATTATTTATTTTTTAAAGTAACTAGTAAATTATAATTTTAAAAAATAAGATTTAATTTAACTAGTAAAATAAAAAAAAATAATATGTGATTTGAGATGACACTTAAAGCTAAGATACCCGTCGTTTAACGCTTTTTAAAATATTTTCTTTCAACACAATTAACTTTCTTTTAAGTTCTACCCCCCACCCCCTTTTCCATTTTCCCTAATTCATTGTTTTCGAGCATTTCACAAAAGGTGGACTTTAACTTTTAACTACACCCACATCTCTCTTGCGCCTATCCACCCCACGCCTCTGGTTGGTTTGCACCACCCACCCTCACATCACCCACACACAGGATACATCTTGATTTCAACTCTTTTCCTGAAATATAGCAGTACCACATTCATCCAATATCCACCCTAAGTTCTATTGTTAACCTCTCAATAAATTACCTCCCCATTGAGCCACATCAAGTTGGCTCCCTTTGCCACAAATGAGAACTGACATTTTAATTGTATTTTTTTTAGTGGGTGGGTTGG